>QVTF01021305.1:407500-440000 GCA_003573665.1 Oxygymnocypris stewartii
ACAAGCAGTAAATATAGTTTTTTTTAAACAAGCAGTAAATATTGTTTTTTTAAACAAGCAGTAAATATAGTATTTTTTTAAACAAGCAGTATATATATTTTTTTAAACAAGCATAAATATATATATTTTTTTAAACAAGCAGTAAATATATATTTTTTTAAACAAGCAGAAATATATATATATATATTTTTAAACAAGCAGAAATATATATATTTTTTTTAAACAAGCAGTAAATATAGTTTTTTAAACAAGCAGTAAATGTAGTTATTTTTTTAAACAAGCAGTATATATATATATTTTTTAAACAAGCAGTAAATATAGATTTTTTTAAACAAGCAGTAAATATATATATTTTAAACAAGCAGTAAATATAGTTATTTTTTTAAACAAGCAGTATATATATTTTTTAAACAAGCAGTAAATATAGATTTTTTTAAACAAGCAGTATATATATATATATTAAACAAGCAGTAAATATAGTTTTTTTAAACAAGCAGTAAATATAGTTTTTTTTTTAAACAAGCAGTAAATATAGTTATTTTTTAAACAAGCAGTAAATATTGTTTTGTTTTTAAACAGGCAGTAAATATAGTTTTTTTTTTAAACAAGCAGTAAATATAGTTATTTTTTAAACAAGCAGTAAATATTGTTTTTTTTAAACAAGCAGTAAATATAGTATTTTTTTAAACAAGCAGTAAATATATTTTTTTTAAACAAGCAGAAATATATATATTTTTTTAAACAAGCAGTAAATATATATATTTTTAAACAAGCAGAAATATATATATATATTTTTAAACAAGCAGAAATATATATTTTTTTTAAACAAGCAGTAAATATATATATATTTTTTAAATAAGCAGTAAATATAGTTTTTTTAAACAAGCAGTAAATATAGTTTTTTTTTAAACAAGCAGTAAATATAGTTATTTTTTAAACAAGCAGTAAATATTGTTTTGTTTTTAAACAAGCAGTAAATATAGTTTTTTTTTAAACAAGCAGTTATTTTTTTTAAAGCAGTAAATATAGTTATTTTTAAACAAGCAGTAAATTAATAGAGTAGAGTGCAAGTCTAAAAGGAGCAAGTTTTTTTAAAGAATAGAATTAGAATATTCGTAATAGACGTTTGGTCTCGTACTGAATCGCGTCTCCTGTCAGTGTCTGCGCTTGCTTGGCCATTTGTTGTGACAAACAGGAAAGTGTATTCAGCTGAATACAAATAGTGATTTGTTAGATGGGTTTAAAAAAGGTTAATATACCACGGCAACCGTTGTGTGAATCCCTCCTCGTGAGAAGAGTGTAAAGACCATCGACTCTACCGTGCGACCAGGCAGGGACAGAAGTATCGCTTTTTATTTATCTTATTTCCTTCTACATGTTTCACTTCTGTTTTTGTTTTTATAACAAATTCTTACTATGTAAAAAATAAGTATACTTAGGCCTTTAGTGTTATGTTAGAATCATTATTATACTCATAGCTTTTCTTGATTTAATATTTTGAAATGTTTTTAGCTATATTTTTGTTTTCATTTAAATGTTTAGTTTTGAAATGTTGTTGTATGCATTTGTTATTTTTATTTAATTTCTTTATCTTCTTAAATGTGTATATATAATATTTATAGTTTGAACTTTTAATTTTAGTTACTTTTTCTTATTTGTAAATCGCTTTGGATAAAAGCGTCTGCTAAATGACTAAAAGTAAAGTAAAGTAAAGAATAGAGAGTTCTAGAGTCAAATAAAGATGGAAGAGGTGTGTTTTTAGCCGATTTTTCAAGATGTGCAAAATGCAAAAAAAACATGTGCATGCTATCAACACAAACACACAACTAGCACTCTTTTATAGCACTGGTAGAATACATATATTTATTTATCAGTGTCCTGTAGACATAAAGAAGCAGTTTTAATATTTTACCAACATCAGACTTTTTTCATACAGATCCAAACACACAGTTTTCCAGAGTTTCCTTCTTTATTCTGTTCAAAATAGAGCTCAGTACAGACCCGGCTGTGAACATCTGCCACCCGGAGCACATCTGGACACATCCACCTCGGTGTATTTCACAAATAACTGCACTGCTTTGACACTGCTGGAGATCTGTATAGTTTAAAGACATGCGAGAACGGCACTCCGTCAGCAACTACAGCTACACTATTTGGTAATAACCTTGAAAGTAGATTTGAATTACATTGGGATATTATAAACTACGAAGAAACCAACATGTCACAGTAAAACTAAAACATCACATTATGACAGAGGCTCCGCCTCCACCCCACGAACGCCACGCCACAATTAGCACCCCATTTGCTTTAATAAGAAAGAAGCTCCTCCCTGAGGCGTCGCTGTGCTATTCACTCACCACACTGAACTACTCATGGCTGATCTTTCCTAAACGAGACCTTACACTATGAAATGAACAATTATACCTAACTACACAGTTTTTAGGCCTGAGGTGCATAACAAGGCTACTTTATGGGGACCTATATATCTATTATATTAAAAAATGGCACTTTTTTTTGTCTCATGCTGACAGTGTAACTCATTTCATATACATCAGGAAATGTTCTATGATTTATAATATTTGGCACATAATGGTTAAAAGGCCACTACGTTTGAGCTACACCGCATTTCTCCAACAAGGGTTTGAAATAACTGGTAAAAAGTAGCTTATTATAGTAATATTATGGATATTGTTGAGGGTAGGTCTTCGTGCGGTGTAGTAAAGCTGTACATTAATATCAATCCATCCGGTCATTCTCTCAAACAGTAAACGACAAAATCACAGTCGAGTTATTCCAGCGGCTATTAAACAATACAAAGATGACCACATTAATGCATCATATACATGTGTATATGTACAAAATACCACAGTGCTCCGTTTGCCTTCCAAGCTGCAATATACACAGAGTGTGCATGTGTACGTAATATCTCCCGTGGTTTTGCTTCAGGTCCTCGAATGTGGCTCAGCTCAGAAGACTTTGGCCCGTTTGCTGTTCACAGACCCGTGCTAGAAGACCAACCAGAGACGCAGAGGTGCGGAAAAGACAGTTTAAAGGCTATAGTAGTCGGTTTTGTATTAAAAAAAGACATGTTAATGACATTATCAACCACCAAAAAGTATTTAACTGAAGCAAAGAGCAAATATGACAATGATTTTATAACTAGAGGAACTTTTGTTGAAGCATTTTATATTATTATTAATTTATTTGAAAAAGGGACCATGTACAATTTTAACATAAATGTTTCCGTTTCATGCATTGTACTGAATTTAGCCAATGGCTAGTTTTCATCCGCAGTCCCTTGGCAGGTGGTTGTAATCACAGTCAAACACAAAAACACACAATACAATAATACATATACACATCATATCAGAGCCACTCCATAACCATGTCAATGTTTACAGAGTTGAGTGGATTTTAAATGATTTTAGTTTCAATTTTAAAAAGTCAATAGATTTACACATCCTTATGTCTTCTGATAGTGTTCCAGCGAGTAATAGCTTTCACTGAGAAAGACCATAATCCAAAATGTGTACTAATTATTCAGCAAAACCCGTTTTTAATTTGAACTTTAAAGTTGAGAATGTGTTTCAGGTGAAATGTAATAGTTAAAATTCAGCATAGATGCATTAAATTAACTGTGAAGATATTTAACATGTTACATAAGATTTATATTTCACATAAATGCTGTTGTTTTGAACTTTACAATCAATAAAAGCTCTTTAACATTTAAAAAAATATATAAAACATATTGATAATCATAAATGTATCTCGAGCAGCACATCAGCATATTATTATGATTTCTGAAGATCATGTGACACTGAAGACTGAAGTAATGATGCTGAAAATACAGATTTGATCATAGCAATACATTATTTTAAAACAGAAAACTTATTGTAAACTGTAATAATATTTAATATTACGTTTTTTAATCAAATAAATGCATCTTTGGTGAGCAGACAACACTAAAACGAATTAATCATTTATAAACAAATATTATTAAAGATAGTTATGAATATAGTGCTGTCAAAAGATCCTAAATAAAGTTTTGTTTACATAATATATGTATGTGTGCTGTGTATATTTATTATGTTTATATATATATAGATACAAACACATGCATGTATATATATTATTTTTTGTTACTTATTTATAATATTAATTATATGAATATAAATACAGGCATGTAAATATTTCAATATATATACTGTATGTGTGTATATTTAAATACACATAATAAATAAACACACACACACACATATATCATGAGAAATCGAGTCAGCTTAGGACCCCAAGCGATCCCATTGGCTCTTTGTAATAGGTACTATCTTTAGTGCCTGGATACAATTCCTACAAAATCATGTAATGATAAATACTGTTTAAACTATGTTATAATGATAATTAATCTCTGTATTCTACTAGCATAGCATACAGATACCTGATTAGCAGCATTATATACAGGAGTTTGCACTTATCATAAATGTGTTCACAATTATTATGGTAGAAATTAAGTGTTATTTTATAAAACACATTTCCTTTTTCTTCACTTAATAGCATATTATTACCTTTATTTAGTAATTAGCGGTTAATAAAGTGTATGAAATTGCGTTTGATTTGTTTCACTGTGCACTATATAGTGAGCCATACGTCTCACACACACACACACACACACACACACACACACACACACACACACACACACAAGTCACCAGTGTTGGGGGTAACGCGAGTTACGTAATAATATTACTTTTTTCAAGTAACTAGTAAAGTAACGCAATACTTTTTAATTTACAAGAAAATATCCGAGTTACTTTTTTTCCATTTATTGACTGACAGTGCGCTGAGTGAACATGATCTTACTATAGTTCTAGACTAAATGTGAATGTGTATTAATTCATCCCACTCGCAAAAAACAGATTCAGTATTCATCAAAATGAATTAAAACAGTGAAATGCACACTCAGAATATGATGCAAACCTGCAATAATTAAATATGTTAAACAACACAAATATATCTAATCTCATTTTATTTTATTAACCAATGTGTTTGCTACTGACCCTTGATGATCCAGTTCAACCATACTAATAAGTAAAAATTACTTTAGATAAACTAACAATTGTGCTTCATTGTTTTTTATTGCTGAAGAGAACTTCTTCTCCTGCGTTTACTGTACAGATGTGATTTACTCGTCCTTCAGCCTGAGGTTTATTCACTATACGTTTTGGTGGGAAAGGCTTTACATTTGATATAAATAACTTCTTGTATTAAAAACAAACAATCAAGCCCTGCTCATTTTTTAAAAGTAACGCAAAAGTAATGTAATGCATTACTTTACATAAAAGTAACTAAGTAACGTAATTAGTAACTTTTTTAGGGAGTAACGCAATATTGTAATGCATTACTTTTAAAAGTAACTTTCCCCGACACTGCAAGTCACACACACACACACAAGTCACACACACAAGTCACACACACGTCACACACACACACACACGTCACTCACACACACGTCACACACACACACACGTCACTCACACAAACACACATCTCACACACACGTCACTCACACAAACACACATCTCACACGTCACTCACACAAACACACATCTCACACACGTCACTCACACAAACACACATCTCACACACGCGTCACTCACACAAACACACATCTCACACACGTCACTCACACACACATCACTCACACACATCTCACACAAACACACATCTCACACACGTCACACACGTCTCACACACTCACACACACACACACACACACACACACACACACACACACGTCACATCACACACGTCTGGTTTCATTATGCTCTATATAGTACGTTTTCACATGATATCTTCATGTATTTATTTAGGCAATGGGATCATGCTCGGGGTCCTCAGCATGACACCGGCTGATCTCTCGGTCAATGCGGGGGTTCGTGTTGCCCTCACCTTGGCCTGTTTGTAGAAGTGAGGCGCCAGCTCCACCAGCCACGAGGACTCGACCGCCGTCACGTCCCGCATGTAGTACTTGCTGGTCTGAACCAACTCGTTGAAGACCACCCTGAGACGCGTCCCAAACAAAGACTCCAGTTCATGTTTGGTGAAAAACAAACTAAGTGGAATAAGCAGCATTCGATCCCTTGGGTTTATACAAGTACCATTTGGGGGGCTTTTCTCCATACAGCACCGAATCAGGGTGAATGTACAGTTCTCGGTCATCACGGAGAGTCCTGGACATTAGAGGACGGTTAGCGACACACAAAACACCAGTGTTGAGGGAAACGCATTACAAGTAACGCCAGATATGGACTTTTTTAAGTAACTAGTAAAGTAATGCATTACTTTTACTATTTTTACAGGAAAAAATGGGTTAAATGTGACCCTGGACCACAAAACCAAGTGTCAATTTTTTCAAAGTTGAGATTTATACATCATATGAAAACTGATACTCCATTGATGTATGGTTTGTTATGATCGGACAATATTTGGCTGAGATACAACTATTTGAAAATCTGGAATCTGAGGGGGCGAAAAAAATCAAAATATTGAGAAAATCATCTATAAAGTTGCTCAAATTAATTCTTAGCAATGCATATTACTAATCAAATATTAAGTTTTGATATATTTACAGTAGGACATTTACTAAATATCTTCATGCAATCCTAATATCCTAATGATATTTGGCATAAAAGAGAAATTGATAATTTTGACACATTCAATGTATTTTTGGCTATTGCTACAAATATACCCCAGCGACTTAGGTTTTGTGCTCCAGGGTCACGTATAAGTAACACCAGTCAAGGTCTTTGCACACTGTGTCCGAAATTCTTGCACATTAAAAAATAAATATGACCTCACGTTGTGTCAATCACGTTTACACACTGCCTCTGAAACCTTCGTCCGACATAAAACAAATATGGACCAGGTTCGATTTTCAGCGTTTTCGCATCCGTAGCAAGCATTTTGAGAGGAAAGCATGACGAATAAAAAAAAATTAAAAATAAAAAACGCATACGAAGATGTCAGACTCTGTGTGCAAGGACCTTTATTTTGTTTTTCCGTGTCTTGACTGACAGCTCTTCAATCCGCATGTTGATTGATATCAGGAGTATGTGCAGAGGTGCGGTGTGCGCTGTGCATGTTACTGTAGCTCTAGAACACAATTTAGGTGCGTGTTATTTTACTAACCCATAATTGTGTCTGTTGTGCTTCATGTATGGTTAATGTATGTCCAGCATATACCCACTGCATGCATGGCTAATTGTGTTATTGTGCCAGTGTGCTGATGTCTTCATTTATTATTCTTGATAATCGAAAGTGTTTTGAAACATCTTGCCACAGGACTGCAGTTGAAAATGAGCTGGCTGGCTAACACTGGCACATTTACCGAAATGTTGATTAACACGTGTTGTCCTTATAAATAAAAAAACATGCATTTACTTATCTTACAGCACAAAAATAATGCATTCCTCAAAATGAATAAAAACTGAAATGCTAACTCAAAATATGACACAAACCTGCAATAATGTTAAATAAATATAATTTATGTATTTAATCCAATTATATTAACCAGTGTCTTTGCTGCCGACATTCAATGATCCAATTCAACTATACTAATATTCAAAAATGATGCGTTTGGGTTTAATTTTTGTTGTTACGTTCATCTCCTGCATACTATTCTTCATGCATCATTAAAGGCAGCGCAGCTGGAGGTTTGTTTGAGCAGCGTCCTCCACTGTACAGATGTGAAGCTACATCTCCTTCAGCCCGAGGCTCATTCATTTCACTTCTGGTGTGGAAAGGCTTTCACACATTTGCCAAAAAATAGAGCTTTGTATATTAAAAATAAACAAGCAAGCCCAGACCAGATGAGGGAAAAGTGACTCAAACGTAATGTAACGGTTACTAAGTAGTGCAATTAGTTACTTTTTTAGGGAGTAAGTCAATATTGTAATGCATTACTTTATGGCTGGAACAGTCAGGTTACTGAGGAAAGAGAAGTAAGGAGGAATGAACCGACCTGTAGGAGCCCGAGTGATGCATTCGGGCGGCATTCGCAAAGAAACCAGACACAATACACCTGAGAATCACATCCGGATCACCTGCGGCACAGACAGAAGAGCGAGAAAACACTGAACACATATGAAAATACACCCATGTAATGAGTATAAAACAATATGACATTCGAGTCTGAGGATGAAAACATGACACACTGGTCAATACGGTCAAATTTTCTACTTAAATATTATCAATAAATATGTTTTTTATCATTATTGTTAAAAGGCATAATTTCAGGTGGAGGAACAAAGCTTTTCACTTCTCTCCTGAAAGTTTTTTTTTTTTAAGTGTGTGGGGGGGGGGTTTACACTGTCCATAATTTTAATTTGTTAAAGAATCCAACTCTTTAACAAAGTTTCAAAAAACTATTTAAACGTATAACAGAGTATTTCTGAGACAAAAAAAATCTCACTTCCGGGTTCGTACAAGCTTTGGAGAGTTTTTTTCAATCGTGGCTCTTGTTGACGTAAACGAGGGTGGAACTCCTTATATGGGCATTTCTCCCGGGAGAGCACGCCCGTGCACGCATCGACCGGAGCAAGAGCAAGAGCTTGAGAGCAAGAGTTGCCCCTGCACGGGACTCGCTTGGGATGAATGTCTCTAAAGAAGTCTGGTTTTGGTTGTGAGGGAAAGATGATCATGTTCAGCTTCCCGAAGAACCCAGCGTTATGTGAACAGTTTGTTTTTTCCGGCAGCAACGGAGTTTCTCGAGTGTGTTTGTTGATGAACGTTTTAGAAACAAGGCCCGGTTCTACGCTGGATTTGCACATCGTTTGATACTGAAAGATGGAGCGGTCCTAGCTATAAAAGATCCCGGTCATGATTCAGAACTGCAGACAGTCAGAGAAACGGCATCAAATGTATGTTTCGTTGGCGATTGGCGCTCAAGTGCTCGTCACTCTTAAGCTCCGCCCACGGCGCGCCTCGGCTGTTTTCGGAGAGAATCGTAAAGCTGTCTCTTTCTTTTATAAATATGATCAAACTAAAGACTTTTTGGAGATATGAAGGATGCAGTACTACTCTATAGGTACTCAAGATTAACATGTGATTGGGTGAAACTGTGTCCCCTTTAAAGTTTAACTTCTATTAATTTGGCATGGCTTTCTAAACATGCACACGCTCTTGTGTGAGACAGATGTCCATCTAGAAAATTTGATAAATATGCGTTCTGTGTGAACGGCTTGGTATCAGTTTTGATGTAAACAACACCTTCTCTGCATGGATGTTATCTTCTTCCACAAAATTTTGAATAAACAACGTAACCGCGCCACATCGAGTGGGTTCAACCGGATGAGATAAAAGCAGCATTAAAATGCAACGACACCTACATCGTTATCACATCTCGCATCGCACACCTAAAATCCAAATGCAATGTTCGTGCATTTTTATTTTAAATTCAACTAATATTATTTTTGACAGCCCTATTATGAAAACTGACAGAACACGAAATCATGATCATGAAATCAGCATAAAGTGTTACGTGCTACTGACAGGGCAATGCGATAAAGTTATCGCAAATGAATCGCATTCGATAATGAACGCGATATTGCATAGCTTGTCAGTGATCTACGGCTCTGTGTATTAAACGCCGCTCCATCTGAAAGCAGGTGATGGACATTTACTACCAATCACAGAACCGTATGACAATCACATGCGATTAATCGTGCAGCCTTAAGCTCTAGTATGAAAACTATTAGCATAAAGTGTCACAAGCAACTGACAGGGCAATGTGATCTGGTGAAGAGGACGACGAGTCACCTTCACTGGAGGTCCGAGGCACCTTGAACTTGTTGAGGAGGTGACGCAGCTGCTCACGCACGGCCACGGCCCGGAGGAGCCCTTTGTAGTTGAGGAAATGATCCTGACACCACTGAGAGCTCTTCTGATGCTGAGAACACATTTGACATATGCTGAATCAATACATATCAAAATACCAAACATTGTTTTAATTTGTGCTTGTCAAACAGGGGGCTTCAAGTCGACTTAAAATCAGGGCTGCACTGAAATAAAACTGAAACATCTTATCAATTATCACATTGTGATTTAATTCAAATAAAAGCATGCGCTGTTTTAGAGTGAAGCGTGGCACGCCAGTGTTTTCAGCGTCTCAGAGCAGATCAGCTCTCACTAGATTTCTTATCTCCGCATCAGCTCTGGGTCATAATTAATGTATAATCATAAACTGCGCTTATAAAAACAAACGAACACAGCACATGGGGAATAAAATGATGGAAGATACCCTGATTGTGGTTGTATACTTGCATGTATGCATATTATATATAGTTTAGATTTTTATATTTTTAATTTTCATTTCAATTTTAGTTATTTTGGGTTGTATTATACTTAACTAATTATCATTTAACTAATTTTATTTTTATTTCAGTTGTAGTTATTTTTATTCTTCAATTTTAACTTATTTCAGTTAGATAATTTCTTTCTTTTTTTAATTGTGTTAAGTTCTAATATCTATCTAACCTAATTTTGCAATTCGGTTTAATTTAAATTAATTTAGATGACAATAACACCCTGCAGTATAATCACAGTGAAGGTGTAAATTATATTTCTGTCAAACAAACAAGCACAGCAAATAAAAATAAATAAATAAATAAATAGACAAAAAAAAAGTCCCTAATCTTGGAGGCCTACTTATGATTTAAAATAAGACAAAACAACTAAAAACAAAGATATTTCCTTGTTTAATTCATCCGTTTCGTCTCTGAAGAAGTGCACAAGTGTCCTATATCTAGAAAAGTCATGCACATAAATACAACTTTAAAACACCATGTGCATATTTATAAAGAACATGCATATTTCTAGTTATGCCACGTTCAGAAATATTAGAAATTGGTAAATTAAATAAGTGAAAATGAATATAATAAATACAAAATTACCAAAAAAAGTCATAAGAGTGGAATCGCTGAAGAACAACTTCAGGAATCCTGAAACGTTACCAATTTCATTTTAATTACAATTCGTTTATTATCTCAAAATGTGGACACTTCATTTAACACGTGGCCTTTTTATTTATGCAAATTGAAATCAAAAGGTTAAATTATGTTGTGAACAATTGAGGACACTGGAGTCAAAAAGGCTTACTTTTAAAAAGATTATAATTTATTTGGTGACCCTTTTTTTAAAGCGGTAAAAGTGAATTTAAGCGAGGTCCTGACAGACAGCGTGATCGGTTACCTTTATGAAGGCCTCATAAACATTCAGCATGGTGAGATGATCGCCCTCAGCCACAGCAAACTTCCTGCGCTCCCGAGCCTGATGCCGCACACAACAGCAGAAGCTTACTGGTACAAATCAACTCCAATGCATTAGAAAAACAACAACTGACTAAAAACAACGTACAGCTGACTTCTTCTGGTTGTGCGGCGCTACAAACATGTTCTGTATTTGCATCATGGCTGCTATCGTGACGATCTCCTTGGAGCAGCCGAAGTTTCCTGACTCCAGCAGCATCTTGGCAAACATGGGGCTGAGCGGAAACTCGGCCATTCGCACCCCCATGGGGTCAGTGAGACGCCCGTACTGATCCAGACCTGCCAGAGCGAGAGCTTGTGAGAACACATGCAGATCATGCAGCAGTGAAAGAATGATGATCTTCTACCTCCGAGAGCGTAGAGCAGCTCCAGGGCCTGGACCATGGACTGAGCCGGCGGAGGCTGCAACACAAACACACTGATGCTCAAACACACGCGCTCATGGCTATATGGACAAAATAACATCACCAGCATTTGTTTTCATATTCATATAAAAAGATTAGTTCTGCGTGTTATAGTGATACAATTATTAATATTAAAAAAAAAATACAAAAAAAAATTTGCATCTTAGAAATACACATTTGATAGTAGCTTGAGTTAGGTTGCAGATTTATATTCATTATCAAAATCAGTAATATCTGTAAAAATTGAAGCGATCTCATTTTTATATGGTGAAATTGAATTATTCTGACTGTTTGAGGTTTTGATTTTTTAACTCTTCCATAGTAGCATACATTTAGATCAGTGATTAGATTAGAGCCAAGGCCCACATAACAAAATAAAAGTCCCGCCTCGAACGCATCAGCTAAACAGGAAATTTACTAAACAGTAAATAGAGATCGACTGATATATCGGTTTACCGATATTTTTCCCGATATTTAAGCATTTTACCATAATCGGTTATCGGTTTTGTAAAAAAAAAATATGGGTTTTTAATTTTTTTTGTTTTAGTTTTTTTTACATACATAATCATACAGAGTATAACCAGCAGTGAAATTTTGTTCTCTGCATTTGACCCATCCAAGTGCACACACACCTGGAGCAGTGGACACACACACACCTGGAGCAGTGGGCACTGTTCACTCAGGAAATGCTCCAGCACAACCACCACATGTAACTTTATACAAGATTAACTTGTTTGAAACACGCTGAATTATATTAACATTTACTATCGAACCATTATTTCGCCAATAAACATCTAAATAAATACATCTCTATCGAAATTAATGATTTATTATCTCCACAAGTGATCGCAGTTTGAGTAGTTCTGTGTAAATAGATAAACCGCGCTGTCAGCAGTTTTCATAATTTAGAATGACAAAAACATTTGAATTCTGACAAAACATGCCAGTTGAGAAATGCAATAAAATACAATGTTTTGTTTGTTATAGCTTATTTCAATGGTCCAGATAATATTATCCAGTGAATTAACATTATCCAGTGAATTATTATTATTCACTCTTTAGCCTATTAAACAGCTTATAAACCTAAAACTGTAGTTTCAAATGAAGTTGATATTTTGTTTGAGTTTTCCCTCTTTTCCTTAGGTTTTAAATAAGCCTGTAAGCGCCGTGCGCGTTTTACTTTGACTTTAATATCAGCAGCAATTCGGCGTCAAGCAGTGTTTAAAATAAAAAACAGCAAATACTGTGGAACCAAATAAATGAGAAACGAATGTTTTTTTTTTAACATTATCACTTAGATCAGGGGTAATAGATCGTATTCACCTCTCTGCGTATTCTGTGTTTAGGAGGAGAAATACGGTTCTCATGGCGCTGTGTGAATACAGACTGAACCGCTGTATGAGAACATGATACACAAACTACTGCTCTCGCTGGATAACCGAAGCCAGTGTCACACTAGTACACAAAAGTTTGGATGGGCAAGTTTTGTAATCATGGTAAAGCTGATTACAGTGACATGATCGTGCATTAGGCGCGCGCTGTGTCCGTTATAAATGATGCGCAAAGGAACCGTGTATGTGTGCTCTCGATCACTATAACATCATATTTCTGCTTGAATACAGCTCAGTATATAGTTGAATACAGCGACGTGAATAGTGAATAATAATAAAACACTATTTTATTTATTATTATTAAATTAATGCAACATAAAGATACATCACAACAAGCCTTTGTAATTATTTATTTAATGTGTATTTTATCATTTATTTACTTTTCACTTGGTAGATCTCGGTGAGTTTTCTCCTTGACTTAGATTAATGTCAGACTCAGAAGTCAACAGGCCTAAAACGGGCGCTTTTACGTTTCGTTTTGAAACTCTTCCGCATCTTGTCTTGTCTGTGTCACCTCACTCTTCTTGTCAGTCATCTCTCTTCACGTGATAAATGAAATCTGATCTGTGATGTAGAGGTCTGCGTGGGACTATTTTAGGTTTTATTCCGCACCAACACGCTCCCGCGATATATTCTGTTTGTTCACATTTCTGCTGAAAGAAAGAGAGCTAGGCTAACAAATAAAAGTGTAGTCTGCACAAAATTGTATTTATTTTATTCGTCTTGTCAAGAGTCTTGAATTTATTGACTGATAAATGTCAATAACATTTTGCTGCCATCACGGAATAAAGTTTCACAGAGAGGAAAAAAGTTATACAAAAATTGTAATCCCTATTATAATTTGTTTTGTCAGGATATAATTCGTTTATGCTAACATTCAGCCTACAACACAATAGGAAAAAAATGAAGGTTTAGCCTAATAGCTATTATATTAGTCTTGTCAAAACACTAAATTCATTTAACATCTTGCTGTTAACACAGTGAAAAGTGCAGCAGAGAAAAAATAAATAAATTCGACACAGTCTGTCATTTAAAATGATAGGATAAGCATAATACAAAAAAAGGGGAAAGAGAATTGCACGTCCTTCAAGGACAGCGGAGTAAGAAATCTGGTCGGGACAGCCGCGGCAATGCAGACCTAGACTGCTGTGATGCAAGACTCTCGATCGTTCGGTGCACTGCATTTAGCAGCCGCGTTCAGTTTTAATTGTAGTGTCCTCTATCTGAACAAATGAATTTTTATTACTATAAAAACAATCTAAATGAAGGTGCCACGGTGAGCAAGTAATGTAACAGTGTTGCGGCTTAACACCAGTATAACCGTCGTCACGTCTATCGTGGCAAGCCTACTTCACTCTGTTATTTATTTACTTTATAACAGTAAATAAATATCGGTTCTGAATATCGGTTATCGGTTACATAAACGTATAAATATCGGTATCGGTATCGGTTATAAAAAATCAATATCGGTCGATCACTAACAGTAAATGTTAATGATGGCGATTTGCAGATGACTGTCTCGTTGCACACAGTCTCTGGCTGTTTAGAGTCGGGACCCGCGCTTCAAATAACTCTTGTTCTCATTTATGGACGAAGTGATAATTATCGTTATGTGTTTACGGCCCAGCCCTCGTCAGGGGTCACTCACAGACAGGAAGTTGAAGCGCAGCACATTGTCGATGCCCAGAGCTTTGAGCTGCAGGATGACCGGAGCCAGATTCGAGCGCTGCATCTCAGGAACCGTCGACTCGGGCAACTTCTCAAAGTCCTCCTCTGACAGAGAAGCAACAGTGTTTCACAAAGAAGGTATACAGTACAATATACTGGAGTACAGTAGAGTTCAGTGGTGCAGTTCAGCAGAGCAGTAATAGGTCTACAGCGCTGTGGGGCTGAACTGAAAATCATTGGGTACGCAAATTATTATTTTTTTATTATATCTAATTTATTAAGCACATTTAAAAATTATAAATAAGGAAGTCACTATAGTAATAAGTAATAAAGGAAGTCAGTTCTTAAATGAAAGTTTAGTAGTGGTTAAATACTACTAAACTGTACTTACATTTATGCATTTTTATAGTAGACTATTATAGTTTTGATTTTGCAGCTTTTATTTTCATATTTTCAATTATCTGTTTAGTTTACGTTTTAGTTTAAGCAATTCGGTTATGTGTTTGTGCCATTTTTATTAGTTTTGGGCTTTTCTTTTTATACTTACATTTTGATTATTTATTTTTATTTAAAAAAAATTTAATTCGTTTTTTTTGCCTTATTTTAATTACCAGTAAAAAAAAAAGTAGTTTCAGTTTAGATACCAATAACACACTACAGTATAAGGTGTGAATTCTATTTCAGAATTCTATTCTGTACATTCAGTCTAGAGCTGGGCGGTATGACCAAAAATGTATATCACGGTATTTTTCTAAGTTATACCGGTTTCACGGTATATGGCGGTATTTTTTTTCCCCATGGATGACCGGGTGTTAAACACATTTTCTACTGACTGAGGAAAAATTGCAGTAGATTGACTTAGAATGTCATATTTTAGTGTCATGATGAGTGAATATTGTAGAAAAAGTCCACACTAAATACAGGAGTTAAAGCAAAAAAATTTTTTGGGACTAAATATTTCCTCGGCCAAACCCCATTCCACAGCCATACGGCTACAGTCACACACACAGTTTAAGAGCGCTGTTTTTCTTCTTGTAATTAGGAGCGCTTGTCCTCCTAAATAAAAACATTTAGGAGTACCTTCTGATCGATAAAAAAAAATTATGATAAAAAAATTAGCCTTCCGAATCTGAGGTGACGTTTGACTCCTTAAAGTGACTTACAGGGGTATTTTATTTTTACCTTTGCAATAGCATCATTTACATCTACTTCAAATTCAAAAATGTATGTTTATAAGCTTTTTAAAATTTATATTTTAAAACGATATAATAAGTACAATACGACAAATAAGTTACCAATCATGAAATTAGTATTAATAAAATTATTTGTACTACAAAAGTGGCACAGAAGAACACAAAAGTGGCTTGAACGTACATTTTCAGACGTTTAATGAGGCTCAGAGGTGGCATGAGTGCAGTTAAATTCATAGACTCATGTGGACATTAATGTTTTACATATAAATTTGCTTTTAGTGATGCACAACGGCTCAGCTGTTACTTTATTTTGAACTATTTTCGTTGATGAAATAGAACAAAATCATGCAGTACTCGTTTATTGATCTTTTGTATTAAATCAATATATCACATTTGCAAACTCCCCTTATAATTATTAAAAGCTGTCTCCTGATCTTTCTCTTTGGCTCTCAACGGAGGTGGTCGCTTTCTCTCCTCGTCCTCACCCTTATCTTCCCTGCTTTGCTCCCTTGTCTCGTGAGAGACTCTCTCTGCACTGCTCTCCAAACTAAAATATTATGGATTAACTGGTCTCTTAATGCAATTGACACTATCGAAACTTGGGTTTCGGGGAACCTGACTGCCCCGACGGAACGTTCGCAGCCGGCTATACGATGGTGCGTGGGAGAGGTGGCGAATCGTGTGTCTCGCGGCTCTTTCCGTGGAGGACATTGATATCTACCTTTTCGGAACCATGATAACAGGTATTTTGCTGATTGGATTAGGTTTTACCCTGGGTTATCGAAGAATTCAGAAAACGGGAACAGCTGTCCAAAGCCCCACAAGGCTGCCCGTATGATTGAAGCTGTGGGAAGAGCGGTCAGCATTGAGACTGAGACTATAATCGCAATATGGATTCTACCAAGGAGAAGTTCATGGCTTTACAAAGGGAAATTGATTAAAATGAGACCAAAATGGACAGAGAGTAACCTGCAAAAATTGGAATGTTTACTCGCCCCAAAGACAAAACAATCTTATCTTTTTCTGGCTCCCCTACAGTGGCCTTGGCAAGGCTGTTGCTGCAATCTACCCCGGGTGTGCAATGCAGTTAGACGCTCTTGCGTTCCTCCCCCACCCTACAGACATTACAGACATTACAGACATTGCCCCCCCCCCCCGACCATTCGCCTCTGTTCGCTTCGATCCGCTGGCCTGGTCAAGCGGGTCTGACCAGCGCCGGATCAGTGGCTGCGGGATCAGATGGCTGCTTGCTGGGCCGGATTCACTTCCCCTGTGGCTTTGTCGTGTGTCTATGGTGTATGTGCTTTTGTGTTGCTGAGGTGTTTTTCCTGTTCTCACACTGTACTCCCCAAGGAGCATAGTCTGGGAGTTATTTTTTTTCTCCTCACTTTCCTCATGTAAATGCTGTATTTTTCTTCAATTCTACTTGCATTTCACTACTGATTATACTTGTATGATTGTGTATGTGACGAATAATAAAGAACCTTGAACCTTGATCGCGATCTGTGGGCGCACAGAAATTGAGAGCGCGTGAGTGAGCTCAAGAATCAAAAGCACGTGCAAATGTGATGCATTCTGTCGGAACCTGTGGGAATGAGTATAATTATTATTAATAGCCGCAATCCCGCGCCGAAATTCAAGTTCTGCTCTGTGTTCTCTGCTAAGAACCCGACTGTGAATGATGCGAGTGGCGTTACTGTGTTGTTTGCCGAGGCGGGGATGATTTTTGTTGTTCCGCAGAACAACAACAGTGTGCTACATGATTCCTACATGTTTCTTTCCCCTCAGTAATCCCTGATAATGTTTAAATGGAGTGAACATGGAGCAGTTTTTCCGTGAGCTGGAATGTAAAACCCGGAGTGGATCCAGAGCGGAGTGATTACAGAACTCTTAGAGTGGAGAGAGGAACGTGCTTTAATCCACTCCAGGCTTTGATCACATCCCCCTCAACAGACTGAATGCACCTCGTCTTTCCTTCATTTAAGACCTATTCAAGCTAAAATCAAGACTTCTATAACACTATTTGAGAAATGTAAGCGTATTTACGGTCTTAAAATTATGAAAAGTGAATTTAAGAAGGCGGGAACCCTGCAAATGACGGGAATCCGTCGTATCGATGGAGAACTTTAGTTTGTGAGAGACGCGGGAGCTGATGCAGCGGATGGTGGATATTTGTGGCGGTCAATGTGGATATTGTGGATGACTTCTCTCTCATCACATTCTACTAGTGCTTCAGTTTCGGAACTTTCACGGTTAGTAACACATACAGCTGTATCCTCGCCAAAATGCAATAGTGAAAAGAGACCCCTCTCTAACAGTGTCGCGTTTCAAACGTTATTTAAATGACACCGGTATTGCGGTATTTTAAAAATTCATATCGTAAGAAAAATAAACACCGGTATTCGGTATGAACCGGTATACCGCCCAGCACTAGATTTAATTAATTTATTATATATTTTATTACATTTATATAATAGTCACATATACATACATTAGGCATGACTCGTTACCATAATTTTGGCTTCGGTACGATACCAGCATGTCGGCATCGATACCATAGGTGACAAATAACCAGCCTCAAAAGATACGTTAATTTAATTTTTTTTATTAAAATAATAACAAAAACAGATTTATATCTTAATACCTTTGTATCAAGCAGTAACATAAAACCTACTGCGAACATAGGCTACATTTTGACTGAGTTTGAAGAAAAAAATACAACTAAACACAACAAATGTTGCTTTATTGTAAAGTGTTATTTAAAATCACATTATTAATTCTCTCTCAGATTGTTTTCAGATTTGAGACTCGGATTGCTAAAGAACGGCTCTCTCAGCTGCTTCATATTAGCAGAAACATTCCCTTCATATAATCGATACTAAAATTAATATAGCAAAACTCTTGCTTAATTCAAATTCAATGAATATTCGACTGTGTGAAATGCAAACATATATATATTTTACTTATCACACATGACAGCACAGTACCTGTGTAGAGCCGGAAACACTTCCCTGCGCGGTTTCTCCCGGCTCTCCCGGCTCGCTGACAGGCGGACGCTTTCGAGATGGGCGTAACGATCAGGGACTCGATCGCTGTGCGTGGATTATACGCCCTCAGCTTCACAAACGCACAGTCAATCACAAACACCATGCCGTTAATGGTGATGGACGTCTCGGCTATATTGGTGGCGACCACCACCTGAAAAACATCACAAACAAACCACCGTCAGGAGGATTCATTGTAGTGCGTACAGTCACGTGTGTGCTTCAGTTTAACAGTGTATATCTGAGAGCGCACACAGGACACTTAGGGTGAATCCCAATTCTCTGTCTTACCCCTTTCCCTTAGTTTTGCACGTTCACGTGAGAGTAAGGGCTGTCCCAATTCTCGTTTTGATCGAGGGGTAGGGGGAAGGGGTAGATACCCCTTAAAACCAAGCATTTTTGCAAGCTTACTTGAAACCATGAGGTACCCAGAACACACTGCGGCCAGATCATCCAGAGAGTCCCATAAATGTAAGTCTTTTCGGCTTAAAAAATTGATTAAAAAATTCTGACAGTCTTCTTTTGTGCTCTACACAGTCCTGTACATATATATTTACAACCATGTTCTTAATTTAAACGTTTTTAAAAATCGCTATTTTTCCACGCTAACGTTACATTGCTGATTTGCACAACAGTCCCGCATTTCTCTGACTAGAGAAAAACATCACTAACACCCACACAATCGACATACACACACTTGCAGAAGTTTGTGATCAACACTTGTCGCCTCGGGTGACGTAGCAGCCAGCTAGCGACGATGTATGATGACGTAACAGTAACCAAGTGGCGTCTCATTTCACAGGGTTAAGTTTTCACCCCTAGCGCTTACCACTCGGTTTCGAGGGACAAGGGCTAGGGGTAAGACGAAGGGGTAGGGGAAGGGGAAGGGGTAAGACCGAGAATTAGGATTCACTCTAAACCACATTGACTGAGACTGAATCTCAATTTATTGTTTCTGTCCTTTATATGTGACCCTGTACCACAAAACCAGTCATAAGGGTCCGTTTTTTTTAAATTGAGATTTATGCGTCACCTGAAATCTGAATAAATTAGCTTTCCATTGATGTATGGTTTTTGTTGGGACAATATTTGACTGAGATACAACTATTTGAAAATCTGAGGGTGCAAAACAAACAAAATATTGAGAAAATCATCTTTAAAGATGTTCAAATGAATTTTTTTAGCAATGCATATTACTAATCAAAAATTACATTTTGAAAAAAAAAGAAATGGATAATTTTGACGCATACAATGTGTTTTTGGCTATTGCTACAAATATCCCCAGCGCCTTAAGACTGGTTTTGTGCTCCAGGGTCACATATGTGGTTGCACCTTTCTGACAGTAGGGGGCATCCTCTCGAACACTCTCATCTGCTCGTTGTAGGGCAGGCCCGCGTACATGGGCAGCACACACAGGTGTTTCTTCATCCCGTAACGGGACAAAGTACGGGCCTGTTCCTGGAGCAGAGACACCACCTTCTCCACCTCCTCCTGATAAAAGAATGAGCAGAAAAACATCAAAATACGCCGACAGAGGGTCAACCATCAGGGGTTGCTTTAAAACAGCCATCCTCAAATCTGGCCCACTCCTGCAGAGTTTAGCTTTAACCCTAATCAAACACAGCTGAGCATGCTAATCAAAATCATTAGAAAATCACAGGCAGGCACACACACACACACACACACACACACACACACCTCTCTCACACACACACGTCTCACACACACACACACACACACACACACACACACACGTCTCTCACACACACACGTCTCTCGCACACACACACACAGTAAAAACAGTACACACTACATACAAAACTTTAGTGTTGTTAAGACTTTCTGATGTTTTTGAAAGAAGGCTCTTCTGCTCACCAAGCCTGCATTTATTTGATCAAAAATACAGTAAAAATTTTATTATTCTGAAATATTATTACAAATTAAAAGAACATTTTAACTCTATTAATATATAGCAAAATTGAATACATTTCTGTGATGCAAAGCTGAATTTTCAGCATCATATTCACTGCTGTTCAAAAGTTTGGGATCGGTAAGATTTGTACTGTTTTTAAAGAAGCTTCATCTGCTCATCAACGCTGCTTTTATTTGCTCAAAAATATAGAAAAAATGTATTATTGTACAATATTGCTTTCTTTTTTTAATATACTTTAAAAAAAAAATCTCTGAATTAGCACAGAATTTCCATCACTCCAGTGTCTCATGATGCTTCAGAAATCAGTATAATATGATGGTTTATTACCAGTGTTGGAAACTTATTAATATTTCTTGTAACCTCTGCGTCTTTTTTCTTTGATGCTTTGATTAAGTAAAAGTTAATTTATTCAAAACAGAAATATTTGCTAACAATATAAGTGTATTTACCATCATCCTTGCTTAATAAAAGTAATAATTGTTTATTGTGTATTTTTAAATAAATAAAATATAAAAAAATATATATTTTTATTTATAATAAAATAAAATATAATTTGTTCTTTATATTTTTATTTAAAATTATTAATTAATAAATAAAATGTATTTATTATATTAACTTCTGAATAGTAGTTTATATTGAAACACACAATATATATTTTGCATAAACACTGTTCTTTTTAACTTTTCATTTATCAAAGAATCAAAGTATCACAGGTCCCAAAAAATATTAATCAGCTTTTTCCAACATTGATAATAAATCATCATATTATACTGATTTCTGAAGATCATGTGATGCTGAAGACTGGAGTAATGATGCTGAAAATACAGCGCTGCATCACAGAAATACATTACAGTTACACACACAATGTCACAAACACACACGTCTCACACACACACACACACACACGTCTCACAAACACACACGTCTCACAAACACACACACACACGCATCTCACAAACACACACGTCTCACACACACGTCTCTCACAAACACACACACACACGTCTCACAAACACACACACACACGTCTCACAAACACACACGTCTCACACACACACACGTCTCACACACACACACGTCTCACAAACATACACACACGTCTCACAAACATACACACACGTCTCACACACACACACACACGTCTCACACACACACACACACACGTCTCACACACACACACGTCTCACAAACACACACACACACACACGTCTCACAAACACACACGTCTCACAAACACACACGTCTCACACACACGTCTCACAAACACGTCTCTCACACACACACACGTCACTCACACACGTCACACACACACGTCTCACAAACACACACGTCTCACAAACACACACGTCTCACACACACACACGTCTCACAAACACACACGTCTCACACACACACACACACACACACGTCTCACACACACACACACGTCTCTCACACACACACACGTCTCACACACACACACACACACATCTCACACACACACACACGTCTCTCACACACACACACACACATCTCTCACACACACACACACACACACACACACGTCTCTCTCACACACACGTCTCTCTCACACACACACTCACACACACGTCTCTCTCACACACACACTCACACACACGTCTCTCTCACACACACACTCACGTCTCTCTCACACACACACACACACACACACTCACACACGTCTCTCTCACACACACACACACACACACTCACACACGTCTCTCTCACACACACACACACGCACACACGCGCGCACGTCTCTCTCTCTCACACACACACACACACACACACACGTCTCTCTCACACACACACACACACGTCTCTCTCTCACACACACACACACACGTCTCTCTCACACACACACTCGTCTCTCTCACACACACACTCGTCTCTCTCACACACACACTCGTCTCTCTCACACACACACTCGTCTCTCTCACACACTCACACTCACACACACGTCTCTCACACACACACACACACACACACTCACGTCTCTCTCACACACACACTCACGTCTCTCTCACACACACACACGTCTCTCTCACACACACACGTTTCTCTCACACACACACACGCACGCACACACACACACACGCGCGTCTCTCTCTCACTCACACACAAACACACACACACACACACCTGTCCTGTGAGGAATGCCAGCACATCTCCATCATCCTCCATCTCGTGGATCTTCATCACGGTTTCCACCGTAGCCTTCACATAGTCCGGGACAGGACTAGAGACAGAAAACAACCGGTCACTTTCATCAGAGGCCGCAGAGAGACTCTTCTCACAGGACTGAGCGCGTGCGAATATAAGCTTCACCAGACAGTGTAGAAAACATCCACGGGGAAAGTTCGGCCCTCCGTCGTCAGAATCGCACACGTGTCTTTATTTGGGTCTCCAGACTCATTTAGGTTGAAGAAATTGTGGAATTTCTGAGGGAAACAATATTGTTGTTTGTATCACATGTATCAGATGTTGAGCAACTCTACAAACACCGAGCACACAGCCGCAGAGATCCGCTGATTATCACCAACCCTCGGATGATTACAGAACCCAACAACAGCTTTGTGCAGGGATGACTCGAGACCCTGGACCACAGAATCAGTCATAAGGGTCAATTTTATAAAATTGAGATGTATACATCATCTGAAATCTGAGTAAATAATTTTCCATTGATGCATGGTTTGTTATGATCTGACAATATTTGAAAATCTGAATCTGAGGGTGCAAAAAAAATCTAAATATTGAGAAAATCATCTTTAAAGTTGTTCAAATGAATTCTTAGCAATTCATATTACTAATCAGACATTATGTTTTGATATATTTACTAGGGAGGGGCATTTTAAGCAAAAGTAATATTCGATAATCGCTGGGTATTATTCGATAACTATTCGAAAATCACACCCCTCCCGCGCATGCACCCGCCCACCCACACACACACACACAAAAACAAACAAACAGAGAGAGAGGGGGAGAGAGACCATCCAGGCTTTCAATCTGTATGATAACAAACTGTTTAATTAATTCGAGAATAGTCTATCTTAACCCAAGAAAATTAATGGTTGTAAAGTATGAGTGCTGAAACATATTAATATAACATAACCGAAGGACGGCATTTATTAACACAACAGTCCGTCGATTATCAACTGCTCATAAGGCTAGACATTTCTATTTTAAAAATGAGCATGAACATTCATATAATATTAAAAAGAAAATCTTAAATCTGATTAATGCATCAATGAATAATAGGCGTCAAACATATTGCGCGCTAAACAGAATATCATTCTTAAAACATATTACGTGCTAAAACATATTGTGAACCGCTTGAATGACGGCACTTATTATGTGAACATTAATTTTAACGTCTGTCTTCATAAAAATAACCTATTTCATATATATAAATATATTAAATGAACATGTTCACATGCTCGGGAAGAAGACGGGAGTGTTGTTCACAATTAGTTCGGTGAACTTTGAATTGAAACAAGGGAATGAATATAGAGCCCTGCAGCTTCTCAGAATTCCCCGCCTGAGTCTGAGCCCGTCTCTCTCTCTCTCTCTCTCTCTCTCTCTCTCTCTTTCTCTAGCTGAGCCATTTAAATAGTTCAGTTTTGTTTTTTTAATAGCAAATTGGTCATTATTTTGTTTCCTTTCTTTATTAATTTAATTTAGAAATATGATTGGAACATTTTATTTTTGTTAAATTCAAGTTTTTGTTTTTTTTAAATACCAAGCGTTCAGCGCAAGTTTGATCAGTATATCTTTCTCAAATAAATAACTAAATAATTAACGTCATAATATTTTAAGAATAAAGTCAAAATTACGATCATAAAATCATGTTACATTGCCTGAAGTTAAAGTGAAAATTACACCTGTATACTCATATTAAAAAAAAATAAGTGTGGCATCCAACCATGTCATTCTTCACATTTACCACGAAAAACAGCACAACTATTTTGCATATAAATATAATATATCAACCAGTGGAATAATACGTTATTATTTCAGCAAAAAACTAATAATTTGAATGCAGGGAGCTCGTCACGGCTTCATTAATGGGAAACAGGACGTTTCTGATATCATGTGAAGGCGGCAGAGAAGCACTCAGGAGTGCATCGTTTTGTTAACTTTGGTTTATTATTTTGAGTTGTTTGGGACGCTGTAACAAACGGCCCTCTCGCAATATATTGTTTAACAGGTCTATTGTTCACGCAATCAGAATGCACGTATCAGAAGTTCTGTTCTCCGGCATGGTTAGTGCTCACACTATGTGTGCCGCGCCCGAGTGCCGACAGTGCAGTTTGTGTTCAAGCACGGAACAGAAGATGCTCTAAAATAAAACAAACAAATATCCTGTTGATCTGTGCATCTGTACTCCAGTATATAAATTCAATATAGATTAATTATTGCTAAAGTTACTTGCCAAGAGAGGTAGTTTGACATACTTCATGTATTTGCCCGTTCAGGCGGCTCGCGCGTGTCAGAGGCTGTATGTGCTCGCGCTGTTCACACAGAACAGAACACAACGCGCATGTACTGAAATGAGTTGTCTTTCGTGCCCAAATGCTTTTTAATCACTTACATTTTTAAACAAACAAGGCTTAAAAACGCATGCAAATGATACAATTTAGTGACCACCAGCAGTGGCCCGATCTTACAAGTGACAAATCCGAGCGTCCTTCACGCCATCGGACAGTCTTTATCGTCAAGCCCTGATACACCTTTAGAAAATAATCGCACAACCTAATCGATATTCTATAATTAAATAGAATATTCGAAAATCGTGACCCATCCCTAATATTTACAGTAGAAAATTTACTAAATATCTTCATGGAACACGATCTTAATATCCTAATGATTTTTGGCATAAAAGAAAAATTGATAATTTTGACCCATGCAATGTATTTTTGGATACCGCTGCAAATATACCCCGCAACTTAAGACTGGTTTTGTGCTCCAGGGTCACATGTTTTTTTGTATTTTTGAATCCTTCAAAAACAGTACACACTACATACAAAACTTTAGTGTTGTTAAGACTTTCTGATGTTTTTGAAAGAAGGCTCTTCTGCTCACCAAGCCTGCATTTATTTGATCAAAAATACAGTAAAAATTTTATTATTCTGAAATATTATTACAAATTAAAAGAACATTTTAACTCTATTAATATATAGCAAAATTGAATAAATTTCTGTGATGCAAAGCTGAATTTTCAGCATCATATTCACTGCTGTTCAAAAGTTTGGGATCGGTAAGATTTGTACTGTTTTTAAAGAAGCTTCATCTGCTCATCAACGCTGCTTTTATTTGCTCAAAAATATAGAAAAAATGTATTATTGTACAATATTGCTTTCTTTTTTTAATATACTTTAAAAAAAAAATCTCTGAATTAGCACAGAATTTCCATCACTCCAGTGTCTCATGATGCTTCAGAAATCAGTATAATATGATGGTTTATTACCAGTGTTGGAAACTTATTAATATTTCTTGTAACCTCTGCGTCTTTTTTCTTTGATGCTTTGATTAAGTAAAAGTTAATTTATTCAAAACAGAAATATTTGCTAACAATATAAGTGTATTTACCATCATCCTTGCTTAATAAAAGTAATAATTGTTTATTGTGTATTTTTAAATAAATAAAATATAAAAAAATATATATTTTTATTTATAATAAAATAAAATATAATTTGTTCTTTATATTTTTATTTAAAATTATTAATTAATAAATAAAATGTATTTATTATATTAACTTCTGAATAGTAGTTTATATTGAAACACACAATATATATTTTGCATAAACACTGTTCTTTTTAACTTTTCATTTATCAAAGAATCAAAGTATCACAGGTCCCAAAAAATATTAATCAGCTTTTTCCAACATTGATAATAAATCATCATATTATACTGATTTCTGAAGATCATGTGATGCTGAAGACTGGAGTAATGATGCTGAAAATACAGCGCTGCATCACAGAAATACATTACAGTTACACACACAATGTCACAAACACACACGTCTCACACACACACACACACACACGTCTCACAAACACACACGTCTCACAAACACACACACACACGCGTCTCACAAACACACGTCTCACACACACGTCTCTCACAAACACACACACACACGTCTCACAAACACACACACACACGTCTCACAAACACACACGTCTCACACACACACACGTCTCACACACACACACGTCTCACAAACATACACACACGTCTCACAAACATACACACACGTCTCACACACACACACACACACGTCTCACACACACACACACACACGTCTCACACACACACACGTCTCACAAACACACACACACACACACGTCTCACAAACACACACGTCTCACAAACACACACGTCTCACACACACGTCTCACAAACACGTCTCTCACACACACACACGTCACTCACACACGTCACACACACACGTCTCACAACACACACGTCTCACAAACACACGTCTCACACACACACGTCTCACAAACACACACGTCTCACACACACACACACACGTCTCACAAACACACACGTCTCACACACACACACACACACACGTCTCACACACACACACACGTCTCTCACACACACACACGTCTCACACACACACACACACACATCTCTCACACACACACACGTCTCTCACACACACACACACATCTCTCACACACACACACGTCTCTCACACACACAAACACACGTCTCACACACACGTCTCACACACACACGGTTTACATTATGTTAAAATAGAAATTTTTTATTTTTAAATTGCAATAATATTTCACAAAATTAAAATTTCTGTATTTTTGATCAAATAAATACAGCCTTGATGAGCAGACGAGACTCCCTTAAAAACATTGTCATTCAAAAGTTTAGGATCAGTAAGATTATTACTGTATATAAAATCATAAAACACTCAAATTGACCCATTTGCAAGAGGTTAGCAACTTAATAAGCACAGGTCAAAATACGTGTTTTTATTTTTTTACATAAATATATCTGTGACAAAGTAACATGATTTCGCCCATATATATATATATATATATGAGTGTATTCAGTCATTGGTTGATTCACCTTGGCATCGAGAGTGGCTGAAGCTACGATCAAACGCAGGTCTCTGCGCTTCTTCTGAATCTGTAAAGAGAGCGAAAACAAGGAGAAGAAAAGCCGAGCATGTGACCGATGCTAGAGAGCAAACAGAGCCTCACCTTCTTCAGGAGGCCGATGGCGATGTCGGTGTAAAGCGTTCGCTCGTGAGCTTCATCCAGCATTATCACACTACAGCAAAACAACAGCAACGATCACCTCTGGCCTGGCAAAACAGCTCAAAAACTGTTCTCAAATATTATCAAGAGTCAAATTATATTTTATATTTGATTTGAAAAGGCATAATTTCAGTTCTGGGCGAAAACAAAGCTTTTGGCTTCTCTCCTGCTAAATATTACTAATGCACTTTTCTGCAAAGCAATAAAATAACACGACTATCTTCTGAAAGTGCATAATGTTTATAAAATCACTTAATTTGCTTAAACAAAACGTCATGCATGCATCCATAGTTTAATACAAAGGACCGGAAACCAATCACAAACAGTCATTTTCCATTTAAAAACAGTGGGAAAAACCGCCATAATGTCTCGAGACGTGTTTTTTAAGAGTTGACTAGAGCCCTGCATTTTGGCCCGGGCCCAATGGGCCCCGATTTATTTACGCCTCTAGGGCCGGGCTTCGGGCAAATTTTCACGCCACAGTTCAAACGCGAGCCGGGCCTCAAGCCTATTTTACGCTTCTCCTTATTTTTATATTTTATTCATCCATCAATTAGTGATGAAAAATCACTAAAAGGCTGTCATTCGTCTTAGTTCATCGTGATCTCACAAACTTACGTTATAATTAATGAAGTTCTCTACGCTGCACAGTGCATCTCTTAAATCACGTCTGCACGTATTGAGGTTATTCGTATGCCTGAACAAAACCTCCGGCAATGTAAGCAGTAAGTGGATCTTCAATGCCTCAGATGTACTGTTAGGCTCAAGAAATCAACAGATATGTCAGAGATTGGATACAATGCTCACCACTGCAAAAACACGCTGAAATAGAAACCGATCTCCAGAGCACACACCATAACGCGCTCGATAGTTTGCCAAATCTGCAATAAAATGCCCTTATTACAGCTTTAACTGAGGGTTAAGCTGTAGAACCGGGCCTGTCTGTGGTCTATATATCTAGAGGTTTTATTTTAGTCAAGTCGTGATGATTTGAGGAGGCTAAATTGATCAAACATAAGCTATGATCAGCAGGTCTCCCGCTGCCTGCTTGGTTGTTACTTAACCGCCCATTTTCAATTTGCAATTTGAAGGGTAATGTAAATGCGCTTATTGATAAGGCAGCCTGACGCACACACCTACAAATTTTAATATGGATTTTATTAATTTTTTATTCAACAAATATTCGAAGCACCGCTGCTGCTTTACCTGTACTTCTTCAGCAGCGGGTCAGACATCATCTCCCGAACCAACATCCCGTCCGTCAGAAACTGAGACGGAGAGAACAGGACGTCATTGTAAAGACGACACCCTTGACGAACAGTTAATATAGTGTTTCCCAACCACTGTGCCATCATATCTCTATTATATTTCATTATTATTGTTTTAAATCAGTGCTATTGGTCGTCTTCATGTCTGTTTGTGGGTTTTACAAATATTTAACCAATGAAAAGCATTCAAAAGAGCTTGTAACTAAACCTAATGCCATTGGAAACTTAAACTGTCAGTCAAACTCATAACTCCGCCCCTCCTCCATTCAGAATGAAGTGCAGCAACACACAGTTTGAAGACAGACATCTACTTCTTGGCAATAAAGAACTGATGTTTGAATAAGTACAGCGTTTTCTTTACTCAAGAAAAATGTGTCTATAAAGGCTAATGTTTTGTGTTTGAAGTGTGAAGAAGAAACATTTGCCATCTATTGTAGCCAATTGCAATTGGTTTTAAATATCCTGTGCATAGCGGTTTATCTTTTACATCATGAGATTTTGGCCAAATGTATTAAACAATAAGAAAAGCTGAGCGCCCATATAGCTACAATAAACTTTATAACCTGAAAATTGATGAAAACGTAATGCGATTAATTTACTGCCTCAGATGCGGCCATTAATGACGGACAAAATACAGATTTCTGTCTTTTGCTTGTCAAAAACCTCATTAACTTAAGCATTATTTTCGGAAAATGTTAAGTGTCTAATTATTATATAAAGCCAAAATATAAACTCTGACGATGCATTGTTTAATTACTGGGAAAAAACTTGTTGGGAAACACTGAGTTAATAAACCAGAGTCTGTCTGTACCTTAATGCGTGTGGCCTGCGGGTCAGAGCAGTCGTCGAAGCGGATGCTGTAGCCCACCTCATGCCCCAGATACGCCCCGCGCTCCTCCGCCACGCGACCGGCCACCTGTGAGCACACATCACATTCAGAGCCGCAGCACACACTCAGATTAAACTGAAGGGAAGAGTTACGTACAGATGTGGCAGCCACCCGCCGCGGCTGAGTCACACCGATCACCTTCCCGTCCGCCGCCCATCCCGCCTCCAGCAGATACTGAACAAACATCACAACACACCTCGGACACACAGCACTTTCCTACAGTCAGGCTTATTCTGAAGACATGCTGAACTAAGTGATTTGCCAGTGAAATATTAACATAATGTTATCCTTAACTCAATCCGAGTCCTTAGCCATCTTCAACAAACAGCTAAAAACACTTCTCTTCCATCTGTATTTGACCCTCTAACTCTAGCACGCTCTATTCTAATTCTATTTTATCTATTTGTTTTCTTTTTTTTATATAAAAAACACTTGACCTCATCACTTAAACTCTATTCATTATCTAACTACTTGTTTTTCTTAAAACAATACTCTAACACTAGCTTTCTATATACTTTTTCTATCCTATCTACTCATTTTCTTTGTATGTGTGTGTGTGTGTGTGTGTGTGTGTGTGTGTGAGTGTGTGTGTGAGTGTGTGAGTGTGTGTGTGTGTACACACATATACATATATATATTAGGGATGTGCATCTCCATAACTGAGGCCGATGCGATACGCATCTCGATGCATAGCCAATGATACGATACACTGAAGATACATATGAAGCAGCTAGCGATGCGATATGGTACGATTCACCCCTATTATGATGCAGCGCGATTTGATTTCGAACACAATGCGATTCGATGCAATGAAAAAAATATTAGCACTTTTATTTCTTTGGTTCAGACCAAATGTAAATTTTGATAAATTAACATATGTCTTCTGACTTCTAATGCCTCGAGGCCTGTTTCATAAAACAAGTTAATCAGCCCAGGCTTATTTCAGTTAGTCAGTAAAATATATCCGCTGTTTGTCGTGGTGGATCGATTAGATCCATGATCGACATTAAGGGCTGCTTAAGAATAAGTGCATCGCACTCCCTTATGTGGGAGTGGGCGGGAGTGGAGCGGGTTGTGGGAGTGGGCGGGAGTGGAGCGGGTTGTGGGAGTGGAGCGGGTTGTGGAGCGGGTTGTGGGAGTGGAGCGGGTTGTGGAGCGGGTTGTGGGAGTGGAGCGGGTTGTGGAGCGGGTTGTGGGAGTGGGCGGGAGTGGAGCGGGTTGTGGGAGTGGGCGGGAGTGGAGCGGGTTGTGGGAGTGGGCGGGAGTGGAGCGGGTTGTGGGAGTGGGCGGGAGTGGAGCGGGTTGTGGGAGTGGGCGGGAGTGGAGCGGGTTGTGGGAGTGTGCGGGAGCGGGTTGTGGGAGTGGGCGGGAGCGGGTTGTGGGCGGGAGCGGGTTGTGGGAGTGATTTGTGGGAGAGATTTGATTTCGAACACAATGCGATTCGATGCAATGAAAAAAATATTAGCACTTTTATTTCTTTGGTTCAGACCAAATGTAAATTTTGATAAATTAACATATGTGTCTTCTGACTTCTAATGCCTCGAGGCCTGTTTCATAAAACAAGTTAATCAGCCCAGGCTTATTTCAGTTAGTCAGTAAAATATATCCACTGTTTGTCGTGGTGGATCGATTAGATCCATGATCGACATTAAGGGCTGCTTAAGAATAAGTGCATCGCATCCACTAGTAATTATATATATAAATAAACTAGTTTTTACCGATGAAAATATGTTAGAAACGTTGCATCGCGATACAAATGCCAACTTGTATCCGATGCACACTTTTTAAACTGATGCATCACATCGTTAACTGTTTTTGCCGATGCACCGAGCGAATTGGGGAATATTCCCATCCATCGTGTGTATATGTATATGTGACCGAGTCTGGACCACAAAACCAGTCATGAGGGTCAATGTTTCTAAATGTAGATTTATATATCATCTGAAAGCTGAATAAATAATCTTTCCATTGATGTATGGTTTATGATTGGACAATATTTGAAAATCTGGAATCTGAGGGTGCAACAAAATCTAAATATTGAGAAAATCATCTTTAAAGTTGTTCAAATTAAGTTCTTAGCAATACATATTACTAATAAAAAAT
>QVTF01021305.1:445000-507500 GCA_003573665.1 Oxygymnocypris stewartii
AATCTGCAACAGCAATGTGAACTTTTATAAACATCCATTTGGTCGTTAACTTTTAAATGCATCATTATGCAGAACATATGAGCAGAGTTCTCCGCATGAAAGACCCGCCACTGGCAGATCATCGAGCTACTTTTCTCTCTAATACGGTGGGATTAAATAAAATGAAATGTGGAGGATGTTAACAGTGATAAGATGGTTGACAGGCCAGTTTACAGTGACAGGTGCTACAGAGCCCTGTTAAAGACGCAGTTGTGTGACGTGATAGTATAATAGGGACTTTTAAGCAACAACAACTGATGGAACGGCAACGGCGATAATAATAACAATAAGAAGCTTATTAAATAGCAGATCAGTAGGTTGGCTCTAATAAGAGAAGGCTGCTCGGTTTGACAGTACATTGTGTGTGAGTGTTACTCTACTGACAACAGACAATTGACCTTTCCTGCCGGCAAAATTTCAGCAAAGACCGTGGATAAAAGGACGAGTCCAACAGAACTGTTGAAAAGTGTAGGGCACACAAAGCCCAGCTTTATTATTAGATCCTCCAAAACATTTCATCCAGAAAACGGCCTCCTGACAAGCATTCAGGCCGTTCACATTTCCATCAATACACTATAAAACACTGAGCAGTGTGTGACATAAGAAACACTTTAATACGTTACGGATCGGATAAAATGAATTGTACAGAATTTACACGCTCCTGTATGATTTTACTGGTCATGATAGAGTAAGACGATCTGTGCTGGATGCTAAGAAACTAAGAAAAACGTCAAATTAAGTTCAATCCTGCTTGATAAGGTGCAACCAGACAAGACAAAGCAGAGAGGACAAACAGTTATGAACCTAATAGCCATCATCAGCGTCATATTTCAATGAGCCCTGGGTTCCAGAAGGGTATTAACGTGCCTTGTACCCATGATGCACCTCTTCCTCCGGCGTAACATATGCAGACGCCTGGGAAAAGTATCTCCATCCAGATCCCAACAAATGTCCGTCTCTGTCCGTCCTGCAGGCGTCATTCGTAGTGTAGCGCCGTGTAGAAGATGATCCAAACCACCTGCACACAAACACACGCTTGCATCAAGCTTCAAACACAATACATCAGGTTTAACAGGAAAAGGCCCGCGTGTATCTACCAGAAACAGAGCAAATGAAGTCATGAAGCCCTCTTTGGTGAGCTCCCATGTTCCCCCATACTCCTCCTCATCCACCTGCTGGAAGCTACTGAAGTACACGTACAGCACGCCTGCGTTGATGATGCAGAATCTGCAGGAAAAATCACAAATCATGAGCATCAGCGGGAGGACTGTACTAGAGCTGGGCGGTATGACCAAAAATGTATATCACGGTATTTTTCTAAATTATACCGGTTTCACGGTATATGACGGTATTTTTTTTCCCCATGGATGACCGGGTGTTAACCACATTTTCTACAGACTTTAGTGTCATGGTGAGTGAATATTGTAAAAAATTCCACACTAAAAACAGGGGTTAAAGCAAAAAAAATTTTTGGACTGTAAATATTTCCTCGGCCAAACCCCATTCCACAGCCATACAGCTACATTCACACACACAGTTTAAGAGCGCTGTTTTTCTTCTTGTAATTAGGAGCACTTGTCCTCCTAAATAAAAACATTTAGGAGTACCTTCTGATCAATAAAAAAAAATTCTGATAACAAAATTAGCCTTCTGAATACAAGGTGACGTTTGACTCCTTAAAGTGACTTACAGGGGTATTTTATTTTTACCTTTGCAATAGCATAATTTTCATCTATGTCAAATAAAAAAATGTATGTTTATAAGCTTTTTAAAATGTATATTTAAAACAATATAATAAGTACAATACGACAAATAAGTTACTAATCATGAAATTAGTATTAATAAAAAAATGTATTTGTACTACAGAGGTGGCAGGAAGAACACAAAAGTGGCTTGAACGTACATTTTCAGACGTTTAATGAGGCTCAGAGGTGGCATGAGTGCAATTACATTCATAGATTCATGTGGACATTAATTTTTTTAATATAAATTAGCTTTTAGAGATGCACAACGGCTCAGCTGTAACTTTATTTGGAACTATTTTCATTGATGATATAGAGCAAAATCATGCAGTACTTGTTTATTGATCTGTTTTATTAAATCAATATATCACATTTGCAAACTCCCCTTATAATTATTAAAAGCTGTCACTCTCCTGATCGCGATCTGTGGGGGAACATAGATTGAGAGCGCGTTTGTGAGTTCTCAGGACTCAAAAGCACGTGCAAATGTGATGCATTCTGTCAGAACCTGCGGGAATATAATTATTATTAATAACCGCAATCCCGCGCCGAAATTCGAGTTCTGCTCGGTGTTCTCTGCTAAGAACCCGACTGTGAATGATGCGAGTGGCGTTACTATGTTGTCAGAGAGAAACTGCAGCCGAGGCGGGGATGATTTTTGGTGTGCCGGCAGAACAACAACAGTGCGCTACATGTTTCTTTCCCCTCAGTAATCCCTGATAATGTTTAAATGGAGTGAACACATGAGCAGTTTTTCCGTGAGCTGGAATGTAAAACCCGGAGTGGATCCAGAGCGGAGTGATTATAGAACGCTTAGAGTGGAGAGAGGAACGTGCTTTAATCCACTCCAGGCTTTGATCACAATCCCCCTCAAGCAGACTGAATGCACCTCGTCTTTCCTTCATTTAAGACCTATTCAAGCTAAAATCAAGACATTTATAACACTATTTGAGAAATGCAAGCGTATTTACGGTCTTAAAATTATGAAAAGTGAATTTAAGAAGGCGGGAACCCTGCAAATGACGGGAATCCGTCGTATCGATGGAGAACTTTAGTTTGTGAGAGACGCGGGAGCTTATGCAGTGGATGGTGGATATTTGTGGCGGTCAATGTGGATATTGTGGATGACTTCTTCTCTCTCATCACATTCTACGAGTGCTTCAGTTTCTGAACGTTCACGCTTAGTAACACATACAGCTGTATTCTCGTCAAACTGCAATAGTGAAAATAGACCCCTCTCTAACAGTGTCGCGTTTCAAACGTTATTTAAATGACACCGGTATTGCGGTATTTTAAAAATTCATATCATAAGAAAAATAAACACCGGTATTCGGTATGAACCGGTATACCGCCCAGCACTAGACTGTACTGTACTGTACTGTACTCTGAACTGTACTCACATGGCTATTCCCAGAAACCCTTTCAGAGGTGCTACACCCCATATTACACCCAGGACCATAGCGATGACTTGCCGGAACCAGTAGACAACATCCAAAAACTCATCCTGCAATCAGAACAAAACTATATGTGAGGAACGCATGTATAACAATATTAATAAGAGAGCATAACAAAAACTACATATACACATATGTATGCTTGATCCACACGACAAATCATAATGTGCTGATTTATTATGAGTGCTGCTGGAAACATTATTTTTTTGGAAACTGATATTTTTACAGGAATTTTTGATGAATAAAACTAGAATAGAAATGTTCATAGCTTTTCTAAAAATATAAGTATTTACTGTCACTTTGTATTATTGCTGAATACAAATATTGATGTCTTTTCTTTTTAAAGAACAGAAACAAAATGTACAGACCCCGAATGTTTTAATGGTAGTGTATACAAAATATTAATATTTTTAATAAATGCTGTTCTTTTAACTTTTTATTAATCAAGGAATCCGGGAAAAAAGTATCACGTGTTACAAAAAAATTCACCATTGATAGTAAATCATCATATTATACTGATTTCTGAATATCATGTGACACTGAAAACTGAGTAAAAATGCTGAAAATAAAGCTGCGCCACAAAAATAAATTATATTTTACAGTATATTAAAATAGACAGACTCTCATACAGACAGACAGACACACACACACACACACACACACACACACACACACACACACACACTCTCATACAGACAGACACACACTCTCATACAAACACACACACACAAACACACTCATACAAACAGACACACACTCTCATACAAACAGACACACACTATCATACAAACAGACACACACACACACTCTCTCATACAGACAGACACACACACAGACACACACACACACACACTCTCTCATACAGACAGACACACACACACACTCTCATACAAACACACACACTCATACACACACAAACAGACACACACACACACTCACACGCACGCACGCACACGCACGCACGCACGCACGCACACGCACACACACACACACACACACACACACACACACACACCTTCTCGCCCCACACTGCTTTGCAGCTGATGGCTTTGCTCCACGAGGACTGCTTCACTCCGCCGTTCACCGCGTGAACCTCCTCTTTCCGCCTCGAGCTGCTCGTCATGACGCTCCGTCGCCACGGACTCCAGGAAACACGCGAGCCGATGACTGAACACTTGATCCGGATTGTAAACTCTTCTGTAAGCACTCAGATCTGCAGCTTCTCGCTCCACATTGACACAGCTCAGGGAACTGGCTCCGCGCACGCGCAGCGAAGTCATGACCTTGCCATCTCGTCCAATGAGCGAATGCGACGTCGACACGCTCAGCCAATGAGAGAGCGCAGAACACTAATCTGGCGCATGCGCCTTCCACTGCAGTCTCAGAGAGCGATAGTATGAATGAGTTCAGAGAAAGAGCTCATTTGCATTATGTTTTGTTTCTTTCAACACGATGCGAAATGTGCATAACAAATCATTGCATTTAAAAAAACTGAAGGAAAAACAACATGAATCGATCAACCTAGCTATCGTTTACCCCAATTTGAGATTTTATTTATTTACTTATTCCCCAGTGTTGGGCTAAATAGTGTAAGATAAAGCTTATGTGAGTCACAAAACACACATGCATCTGTTACAACGTTACACGTTTTGTGTAGCCTATTATGTGCATATGGTATCTTTATTTATTATAAATATATATTACTTGAAAGAGGGAAAGGCTCTGTCCTGTTGAACATTGTGTCTTTAATATTTTAATTATGTGGAAAATGCTTTAAAAATAAACCAGTGGATTATCGAGGCAGTGCTCTGTTGTGAATATTATAAATATAATTTGCTCCGCGTTAACAACCACTGATCTATAATAGTCCAGAGATCATTATATATGCATGAACAACTCTTCATTATGACAGCGATATTTAACCCTTAGTGCAGTTATAAACTAAGGGCACTAGAGGGCGCGGAGAGTTTGACAGGATTTATTTACTTATTTATTTTATTAAGCAATTATTAGAATATGCAGAAGAGGTGCATGAACACACACACACAGACACAGACACACACATACACTCACACGCACACACACACACAGGGGCGTAGATTACGCGGGGGACGTGTCCCCCTCACTTTTTATAAAAAGTAAATTCGTCCCCCTCACTTTTTCATTGGACAGTTGTGTTCTCGATATGTTGAGGTTTTAATGGAGCAATGTATATAAATGCAGAATGGTTTAAATTTCAAAGAGACAAGATAGTCGATACATGACGTTTACGTTTCATGGCAATCAGTCACTCAGTTTGGCACGTCACGACACGCCCTAGCTCGCACCCTGGTCCCGCCGCAGTGTTGCCAATTTAGCGACTTTGTCGCTAGATTTAGCGACTTTTCAGACCCCTTTAGCGACTTTAAAAAAAAAAGCGCCTAGCGACAAATCTAGCGACTTTTGGAAAAACCTTAGCAACTTTCCGAATGTCGCCAGTACTGCCCTGCGAGCGCAAGATCTTGAGTTACACCTCTCCCTGTGTCTGCTCTGATCAGTGAGCGCTGGCTCCGGCTGAGAGGAGCAGCACATTCCAGTGACCGCACGGCAGCTGACATAGATGTCAATGAGCTGCGCATGTGCACACAGTGTTGCCACGGAACAATCACTTGCCTGCTTCTCCTTTGTTTGAAATAAAACTATTTAATTTGACCGTTTTTTCTTCTTTCTTTTTTTTTGTTAATTCTTCTCATGCAGTTAGTTCATTCCAGTTTCTGAACTCCTCTGAGATCGCTTACTGGGCTACGTCTGAGAGACTGTACGTGATTGTACTTACTCATAAACAACAAAAAACTTTATTAAACTTATTAAACTCATATACACATATAAAAAGCATGTATACATATAACTTTAAATACCACTTTATTAAAGATATACACAAATATAAAATACAAATAATAAAATATAAATACATAATACAAATATAAAAAACCTATACATACTACAAATATATATATATACAAATACACAAAGCTAGAATATTACACACGTTTAAAATAGCTAAAATTTCACACTCTAAAATATATAATAGGGCGTGATTACGTCATTAATATTCAAATGTGCGCATGACGTCATCTAGCGACATTTAGCGACTTTTCGAGCAGACTTTAGCTACTTTCCATTGAAAATAGTTGGCAACACTTGCCGCGCTGCAAAAATCTCTTCACTCCTTTTTTTACGACAAAGTCAAGAAGCGTAAGTTGGCATGTGGTATCCGAATAGTGTTGCACAATGTTGAGTGCCTTTGTCTATCGCTCTTGTTGAATAATTAGCCAGTTTTGATGTTAATTATATGGAGAGAGAAAAAGCTGCCTGGACAAACAAGCACTTATTTTCAGTGTATTTTTTCGTATCTCTTTTGTAACGTCTTTTATTTTAACACATATGTATGTTATCAGAACCCTTCAAATAAGAATAAATATAACGTTGAACTGAGATTTTACAGCGTCGCTGACATGTTTAACTGCCAATTCTACATAATGTATTTCAGTCAGCATGCATTGACGATCCGATATAACGATCTTAATTTAGGGCTGCTCTTTCATTATTGCACTAATCTTAGGTTTTTATGTGTTGTCAAGAATGAACAAGACACAGACAGCCTAGGTTTGTCAGGGCAGAATCAGGATGATAAACTTAACAGGTGAGAAGAACAGATAACACCTGTCACCAATCATAAAAAACACATAATTAGTAAAATATTGCTTTTTTTTTACATTAGTATGATAAAGAACTTGGTATGGTATTCTTCATGACCATATTTTGTATCCCATAATCTTACCTAATACCTAAACTTAACAACTACAACGACTACCTTACAAGCTATTAATAAGCAGTAAATGAAGAGTTTATTGAGGCAAAAGTCATAGTTAATAGTGAATGTGTTCCCCATACTAAAGTGTTAAAAAATATTTTAGGATACAAATGATTGGTTATTGTCCAGCAGTGTACTTAATTTTTTATGTTCTTCTGTATGTCACTATTCCCTGTATGTACATGTTTCAAACACTACTTTATTTAGACCGAGGCAGAAGTGAATTCAGAGTTGAGAGTGAATGAGGCAGAACGTTTCAATGAGTCTTCAGAGGTAAGGACAAATATTTACAGCATTGTCTATGATAAGATATTCCTTATACTTTTTGACACAGACTAATCAGACTAATTGTATTTTTTATACTTCAGTTTTAAGTAGCTTTATTTATTGAGATACATGCTAGCTTTAATACTGTGTCAAAAAACCACTACTTTTAAACAAACCACCCACAAAACTTAAAGGAAATGTCACTAAATATTTATTTCATCTCGTTGTTTAATTGATTTAGGGTCTACATACCTTGACATGTTTGTCAGTTGAGCTCAATACATAGTTTCTTTGCAATAGTTTCTTTTGAATTACTTTTTTTATTTAATTACTGAAACATGGACTGTATAATAGAACATAACAGAACAAAGTATATGAATGTATCTATTACTGTGTGCCATGTACTGTACATGCAACATACACAAAATACAATGTGAAATATGTAAATAATAGTACCCTTATAAAGACATCTTTGTAACTTATACTCAAAAAGGTTTAGTACCTAAGGTATTAGTACCTAAGAGTACCAATATGTACCTTAATGTACAACTATGAAACTGTTTGGGGTAAATAAGGTACAAAGATGTCCTTTTAAGGGTACTATCCCAGTGACAAGCTGTTGTATTTCTTTTTATTTATCTTTCTTTTTCTCTTTCTTTTGTGCTGTTTTATAATCATATATAATAATATAACCATAAAGCATATTAAGCAACAATGTATGATTACATATAAAACATGTCAATTAGACAAGGGTTAACTGAAAAAAAAACAGATATAATACTAAACATTCCGTCCCCCCCACTTTTGAAATGATGGCTACGCCCCTGTGCACACACACACGCACACACACACACACACACACGCACGCACGCACGCACGCACACACACACACACGGACACAGACAGACATATACACGCACGCACGCACGCGCACAGACACAGACACACACAGACACTCGCACACACACACACACATTTATCAAATCAATATATATATGATTTAATTTCCATTTAGTTTGTTGAAGAATTAAAATAACTCAAATTAAATAAAATTAAAACTTAATAAAAGACCTATGAAGACATAATAAATCCAGACTAAATTGAACTAAATTAAAATAGATAACAAATACAAATCAAACGACAGTAGTTTATCGGTCACCGTAAGCAGACACTGAGACAAACATACATTGTAAGAACATGGTTATAAAACTCAAACAGAAGTGAGAGTATCAGATATATCCAACTTTAAAATGCATGTCTTTAATTTTTGGAGATAAAGGACATTTTTAATATTAGGGTCTAAGTATGAGTTTGACAGAATTTGAGAAAAATGCATTTTATTTTGTCTGCCTTTATTTTTGGGCGGTTGCGTATGACATTCTGCTTTAGACTGATTGGAAACCTAAAGACTTACTATTAACAATTATTAATAAATCGCCATTATTTGAATGTTTAACAGCCCCAGTTTAGGCAAAACACACACACACACATATATATATATATACAGTGAAATGCACTAAATAAACACATTTGAATTAAATTAACACCATGTTTTCTCAGGTCACATCACTCCACTTGGTATAACAAATAATGTCAACTTAATACAAAGAAAATATTTTATCAATAAAACTAATGTCAAATCCTGAATGTATAAATGTAAACTCGAGTATTTTCACGTTTTAAATAATTTGCTTTATTAAAGTGAAAATATGAAAGCCAATTATATAGACAAAAAAGCTGGGTTGTCCATGTACAGTATAGAGTCTTTATACATTATATATATATACAGTATATATAATTGAATATAATTGAATATGCTACCATTTCATCGTGCGTGCGCGCCCGGCCCGACGTTAACTTCCGGTCTGTGTTTGTTTGTTTATCAAGCTGGTTAGTGGCGCCAAACGCAGTTAAAGTTAAAGTGATGAGTAATGAAGTTGGACTCAGATTATTGTTATTGTGGGATGTATTTCACATACATTTATTTATTTGTGGCGACCCTGCCACGATATCAAAACTGACCAATTTCCCAAAAGGCTTCGTTGAATAAACACAAGCTCGTGATGCACGTTTAAAAATCAAAACAAGGCGCGGGTGTTTTTATATCACTGTATTTCCGAATGTAACACTGTCTTTAAAAAATGTTCGGTGTCATTTTAATTTCATCGTGGATGTTATATGTCTGATAAAGCCGCGTTTGTAAGCTCAGCGCTGCTTTGTGTGCATTACTAGGGAAACCTCTGTTAGTTCTCCCGCATTAAAGCGCCTCGTGCTGGCAAAGAATGCTTTGCATTTGACATAAACCCATCTGATTTAACATATTTAGCTTGTTATCAAAAAATAATCTACTCTAGAGGGATTTAGCTGTTGTTATTGATTATATTTGAACGTCTACTGGAAGTTACGTTAGGGTCACAAACGCGCGCATGCGCAGTAACGTGTGTTTGTTATCGTTGAAACCGTCTCACTAGAGATTATTGGCAAACGCCTTTTATTAACACACCTATTATTTGTGCAGCATGCACACTTCCTCTTGACCTTGCAGCCAAGCTTTAACCACAGAAATATTGTGGTTATACAAATTACTCCTGATTAATTGCCCTATTAGTCAATCTCTGTAATCAATTCTCGGAAACGTTTTCAGTTAGGGCAAAGAGTATAGAAGCCTAGTATTCTATACTCTTTGGTTAGGGTCAGGGTTAACTCGGTTAGTTTGCGAGCAGGAATGACGTTTCATTTATGATGACGAGAGCAGAAGGTCGTTATCTTTACGTATCGGATTGTAAACTAATCACTCACCTCCTAATCAGTCAATTTTGTTTATTAAATATTTGCTCAGAAATGCAAATGTAAAATGTAGGGTGGCCAACCAATACATAGCAATTACAAATCAAAAGAGTGAATAAATAAATAAAAAGAAGACAAATAAAATAAATAAACAGATCACACAGCAACTAACATAATCTTCCCTCAAAACATAAATTATCAAATACAAATGATACAAAAACACTAAGAAGTTAGCATACATTTAAAGTTTTAATTGCCTTTTTGTAATAGGAGGTAGATCAAGATGTAATATACATTTTAATATCTTCTTGAAAGTAAGAAAAGTTCGGGGTAACTTTCATAATCTTGCTTTTGTGGATAATATATATATATATATATATATATATATGTATGTATATGTATATGTTTATATTGTGGATAACCTAATCAGTCTATTCCTCATCAGGGCTTCGACGCCGCTGACGCAGCTGGTCACGTGACGCCGCTGCTGGTTACGTGCAGCGTGCGTTTCTTTCGCCGTCCGTGTTCAACACACACTCACACACACTCGACTGGACATAAATACGAGCGAGGGGCCTTTGTGCTGCACTCGTCTCTGGATCCTCCAGCGCTAGCGGACTCCAGTCGTGTTTACTGAGTGCGTGGCCGCGGGATTTAGCGGGTGAGTTTGTGTTTGACTTTTATTGTTACACATCGAGGTCACAATCCGTCATTACAGCAGATATATACTGCTCTCCTACATTAAAAGTGCTGCTCTCTGTGTGTGAGTGTAGGTGTGTGTGTGAGTGTGTGTGTGTGTGTGTGAGTGTAGGTGTGTGTGTTTGTAATGGCGACAGGAAGAAGGGCTGAAGATGTAGTTTGTGTTTTTAATATATGATCATATTTCATAACATCAGTATTCATAGGAGCTTAAGTTTGTTTTGAAGAAAGGCACACGTGTGTGATCAGACATGCACAACATGTGACGTACTTGACTTAATCTGCTTTCTATAGTTTCATCTTGAAGTGCATTTATATTAAAGTTAAGTGATTATTTATGCATATTTCATCCAGTCAGTGATAACTCATTTTTATATATAATCACAACTCATAATCTATTGCTGGCAGTGAATCTAGCCCTTATTTTTAGTGATTGACCCTTATATCAGCAAAGGGCGATATATGGTCAGATTGACCGATAAACAAAACTATTAATAACACTTATTCACTATTAACTATGACTTTTCCCTCAATAAACTCATAATGTGCTGATTTTTAATAGGTAAGTGTTAAGTTTAAGATTAGTGATGTAGAATAAGGCATTAATATGTGCTTAATTACTACTAATAAATGGCTAATATTCTAGTAATATGCATGCTAATAAGCAACTAGTTAAGAGACCCTAAAATAAAGTGTTGCAGGGCATGTTAGTTTCCCCATATGTAGTGTTATTAAGGCTAAATCTGTTGTTTGTTTGTTTTTTTTCATGTTATGTAATGTATATTTCATATTTAACCAGTGTTTGTTTAAATCTTCCATTTTTAATAGATCTTATTTGCTATTATTATGCATAATTATTTCCCCATCTGCTGCCCTGCGGTATAACATCAGCTATAAGATTGTTTTTCAGTAACACTTTATTTTAGGGTCTCTTAACTAGTTGCGTATTAGCATGCATATTACTAGAATATTAGCCATTTATTAGTAGTAATTAAGCACATATTAATGCCTTATTCTACACCCCTAATCCTACCCAATACATAAACTTAACAACTACCTATTAATAATCAGCACATTAGGAGTTTATTGAGGGAAAAGTCATAGTTAATAGTGAATAAGTGTTATTAATAGTGAATAAGTGGTCCCTATTCTAAAGTGTTCCTGAGTTTTTTAGTCATTAAAGTTTATTAGTAAAGAGTGAAAAGCATAAACATTGAATAAATCATCAACACTGAAGTTGAAGGCCGTCTGAGGTGAACATGCAGGCCTAAATGACAGATCTTTAAACGCTTGTTTTAACGCTATTACAATTTTTCACGACTGTAGAAAGAACTAAACCCTAGATCATCAGCGAACACTAAATCGCCTATGGAAACAAGCCGTTACTCTCCTTTCCCCTCTTCCAGGTGGGATTATTACAAATCTGTCCCCTAACAGAACCTGGAAAGGCTCCCTTTGCTCGGTCCCGGGCGCGAAGGCGTTCAGGACAGGGGCTGTGTGCTTTGAGGCTGTGGTCAGCAGGAGCTGGCATTGCACTGCCTCGCTGCTCAGGAGACGCTGATGTCAGCCATTTTAGGTTTGGACAGCAGAGCGTTTGGTGTGCCACCATTTTTTTTTTCACTCACTCGTCCGTTTTTAACTGAGCTTTAACACCTTAGGTGCTGGTGACATCGAATCTGTGCCACTCTGCGTCGAGAAAGCCAAACGCGCTCTTTGGTGCTTTTTAACTTATGCTGTGTTTGCACAGTTGCATTTTCAATAATAATATCCCAGCAATGCATATTAAAAAGCAATGCATATCACAAACCTACGCCATTGGCCGATTTGATGAACGGGTCTTATTTTTTTTAAAGCATATTGTTGTCAGTTTAAATAAATTGGATGCACTTTTGTGAAAACTTGACACTTTTCCTTAGATTTGACTTTCGTTTTGCAATTTAAAATAATGCATGTAAGGCTGGGTGATATGGCAAAAAAAATTATAATAATGAAATGTCGAGATTTTCAGAGCATTTGACCGATTCTTGATTTTTACGAGTCACTAGTCACCTTGAAAATGTGCCTACAACACGATTCAAGCAGATTTTTTATTTAATTAACCCTCTAGTTAAATACAATTTGGTAACACTTCAGTATAGCGAGCAATTCTCACTAATAATAGTTGCTTATTATTAACATATTGGCTGTTGTTATTATTAGTAATACTATTTATTAGTGCTTATAAAGCACATATTCTGCATGCCTAATCCTGCCCAACACCTAAACTTAACAACTACCACACTAACAATTAATAAGCAGCGAATTATGAGTTTATTGAGGCAAAATCATAGTTAATATCAAGAGCGACCGAAAATTATATTCCAAGGGCACCACACGAAGTTTTCAACACGATGTAAATGTTAAACAAAACACTTGTTAAATATATTTGCAGAAAAGATGCTTGAACTGCAACTACATCTTGAACAAGCTTGTCTTATACATATATTATACGTCCAGAAAAGTAAAATGACTGAAGGTATAACACAAGCTAGTGCTGGGCGGTATGACCAAAAATGCCAGGTATTTTTCAAAATTATACCGGTTTCACGGTATATGATGGTATTTTTTTTTTCATGCATGACCGTGCGTTAACCACATTTTCTACGGACCGAGAGAGGAAAAACTGCTGCAGATTGACTTACAATGCCATATTTTAGTGTCATGATGAGTGAAATTATGAATATTCAATCTGAAAGTTGTTAAATATAGTGCTAAAGTGGCGCTGGTGTGTGAGAGACGCGGGAGCTGATGCAGTGGATGGTGGGTATTTGTGGCGGTTGATGTGGATATTGTGGATGACGACTTCTCTCTCATCACATTCTACGAGTGCTACAGCTTAAGTTTCGGAACTTTCACGCTTAGTAACACAGCTGTATCCTCGCCACAGTGCAACAGTGAAAAGAGACCCTTCTCTAACAGTGCCGCGTTACGAACGTTATTTAAATGACACCGGTATTGCGGTATTTAAAAAATTCATATCATAAGAAAAATAAACACCGGTATTCGGTATGAACCGGTATACCACCCCGCACTAACACAAGTAGACTATTATTGACTCTAAATGTTCTTTAAAAACAATAAACGGCAGCTTTCAGCCCGTCACCATGATGCAAACATGACATATCAGACACACAGCAGTTCTTTACAGTTTTTTTTATTTGATAGTGTTGCATTTACATAGTTTTTTCTATGTAAACATGGACGCGTTTAAATGTTGCGCTCGCGTTTCATGCATGGAACGGTTGTCTAAAAACACAGCGCTCAAGTTAAAAGAAGTTAATTCCCATCTTCTTGTCATCTTTCTCAAAACAAACGTTTTGTGTGAATGGTATTTGCGATATATTCTACGTATGATCGTTCACCGAGTGCATCACACATGAGCCGTTAATCACATATCATTCGTTTCGTTACTGTTACCAGTGGCGTATTGTGTCTAATTACAACCTTTGGTAATATTCCTATTCAAAATCGTGATTCGTTGATTTATAAAAAATATTTTATCATGGTACATCGTTAAATTCGAATTAATTGATCAAATCTGAAAAATCGGCCATGTTAACGTTTGTTGAATTGCGACTAATGACCGAAATTTTCACATCTTTTGCGTCCGTTTTTTCGTATTCCCCATCTTTTCTTATTATAATGCATGCTACAGATGCGAAAATCGAAACCCGATCCCAATTTTTTTTTGACGGACAAAAGTTTCGAAGGCAGTGTGCAAACGTGAGGTCGTATTTATTTTTTAACGTGCAAAACATTTCGGACTAAGTGTACAATGACCTTAAGAAACATGTTTTCGTTTAAACATGCATTGGTGGCCTTGACAAGGGAATGAGGGGACGGCGTGCCATTGACAACGAGTGAGAACAACCACACCAATCAAACAGCCTGAAACCGGATCGGGATCTGCTCTCGCCACTCGCAGCATCAGGAAAAACAAGCCAGGGCGAGCCAGGACCACTGAGCGAATGAGTGCGTCAGTGTGTTAATTCGGTTTGTGTATGTGAAAGAGTATTGTGGGGGTGGGGGGGGGGGGTTGCCATGGGGACATTAACACACCAGTGGTGCTGACGACCGTCTCGCTGCGGACTGGGCTGAACTTGTTGAGGCAGAGCGAGGGAATGGGGGAGGGCAAGGGTACATGTGTTTTCGCCAAAGCAAACGTAAGGCACAGAGAATAGATTTGAAACCCAACTACACATTAGCCATGTTTATGGTGCTTACCTGTTCTTATAAAACACCACGTGGCTCAGAGTTGGTCAGTTTAGGCACTATTGTGTCATTGTTTATGTACATGTTCTCCAGGGAGAGGCTACACTGCAAAACATCTTTTGTCTTATTTTCTAGTATAAATATAAAAAATGCTTCAATCAGGATGCATTTATTTGACTAGTAAAATTACTTAATCCAAATTTGGTTATTTTTTGCTTTAAAAAAAGTATATGGTGTAAGAAAAATAATCTTGTTTGGCCTTTGAATTAAGATTATTTTTCTTGCCCCATTGGCAGATAGCATAAATATATATATTTTTTTTTTTATAAAACAAGACTTAATTAAATCATTTCACTGCAAGTAAATGCATTTTGATTCAAGAATATTTTGATATTTATACTAGAAAACAATGTTTACTGTGTCTGACTGTATATGCCTTTACATTTGATATGGTGTACACACATTTATTTGCACCTTTTAGTGTAAACATTGCACTTAAGTGCAAACAAGTCATCCAGGACTAATCCTGCAGTATTGTTTTGGGCTTGTCAATATAGTGGTTCATCAATGCATGGTTTTAAATTACGAATTTGTAACTTTTACCCCCCAATCTTGAACATTTTCTTGAACATTGTAGAAGCAAATAAATTGGCAGAGAGTCCATGGGTTTGTTCATAACTTATCACTCGATGCAAATGGCAGCTTGGCCCTCAGGTCGACCGCTCGCTAAACGGCTCATGGGGGAACATTCCAGAGCCTTTGGAGAACGCCAGAGAGGAGATGTGGGGGGTAACGGCTCTGTGATTGTTGGATGATGGTAGAAAAGGGTGTGTGTGAGGGGGGTAGGGATGGGATTGGTATCAAGGCAAAACAATCCTTGCTGAAAAACCTCACTGCTTCCTGCGACAGTTAATGGCCCCCAACACGTGCACACTCACGCTCGCACCTTGGCCCAACCCCCGCTCGTCTTCTCGTCCCCGGGGTCTGATGATCACGCTGATGGATGTCAGGCCCGCCTACCACGCAACCCTTTTGTGTTGATTATATGACCCAGCAGAGCTGGCAGGACCATGCCCTCTTTGCTGAACCAAACAGCAACGCCGCAGCAAGCTGCAATGAAGGGCATTTCCATTTTCTGGGAATAAAAGGATATCGTGGCAGTGTAAAGGAGCGTGAAAAAGCGAAATGAATATCGGACGAGATGACGCGATGTAATAAAACAGTAGATTTCTATGGATGCTTCCACATAAAAATTCACACACCCAGAATGGCAATAGTTTTTCCCGAACCAGTCCGACAAATATTTTCAGTTTCGCAATGCGAAAACACGGGAAATCCAATCAGATTTGAGCATTACAAAAAGCAAGAAAATTTTCTTAATTCAAAGGCCAAACAAGATCATTTTTCTTACACCATATACCTTTTTTTAAGCAAAAATAAATAAATAATTGGATGAAGTAATTTTACTAGTCAAATAAATGCATCCTGATTGAAGAATTGCTTATATTTATACTAGAAAACAAGACAAAGATCATTTTTTGCAATGTAGCCGTGGTCCTCTCTCTGGAGAACGTGTACAGGAAAATCATATGTGAGCCTGGACCACAAAATCAGTCATAAGTGTACATTTTTCAAACTTGAGATTAATACATCATCTGAAAAAAGCTGAATAAATAAGCTTTCAATTAATGTATGGGTTGTTATGATAGGACAATATTTGGCCGAGATACAGCTACAGCAGATGAAAATATCAAATCTGAGGGTGCAAAAAAATCTAAATATTGAGAAAATAATCTTTAAAGTTGTCCAAATGAAGTTCTTAGCAATGCATATTACTAATCAACAATTTAGTTTTGATATATTTGCTGTAGGACATTTACAAAATATCTTCATGGAACATGATCTTTACTTAATATCCTGATTATGGCATTTAAAAAAATCAATAATTTTGACCCATACAGTGTATTTTTGGCTATTGCTACAAGGATACCCCAGTGACTTAAGACTGGTTTTGTGCTCCAGGGTCACATATCATGACAATGCCAGAGTGTCTGATGCCACCAGAAGAATATGTACAGCTTGTGATCAACAGCAGCAGACAGAAAATAAGAAAAAAGTATTTCACATCTTTAAGAGCCATACATAAGTTGAGCGTGGGAAAAAGTTCTACTTAACCATAACAAATAGTAATGATTTATATAGACCAATTCAGTGTTTGCAAACAGTGGTAATGTTTTTGTGGATGGGGCAGAAAATGACCATTTTAAGTACCTAAAAAAAAAAGGTAAATTTGAGTATATATTTCACTCTTTCTGACTTTATTCTCGCCATTAATCTCTCAGAATAGTAAGATTATATCTCACAGTTCTTATAAGAAGATCAACTCATCATTCTCTCTTTTCCCCTCGGCTCAGAATCATGAGTTTGGATCCCACACTTCTGTCTTTTCCTCTCAGAATGTACAAACTCACTATTGTTGAGTTAAATTGGGTTATAAAGTCCGAACTGAGCGTTTTAAGTTGTATTTGCGAGGGGGGGGGGATTCAGAATTGGGAGATAAAATAGGTAAATGTTATTGGCTTGAATAGTATTTCATGCAGTAACTTTAGGGCTAATACATTACGTTCCCTATGAACTGCATATGTGAATATTATATAGATGTATTGTTTAAATGAGATTCATGCTTTAAAAGTAGATTAATCATAGGTTTTTTATCCATATTCTGTCTTTTGTTTATTTGTTTTGCGTTTGGTTTTAAATGGCATATCTAATTAACGTATTCTATAAAAATGATGTGCATTTTGGCATTTAAAAAAATCAATAATTTTGACCCATACAGTGTATTTTTCTGAGGCACAACAATACATATTTTCTCTTATTCCATGGGTTTTACCCAACTCCATCCACTTGTTACCAGTGCTTTTCTGCAACCACAATGTGTGCGCAGCTGCAAGTGATGTAACTGATGTTACTACTCCAAATTGGTTTATATGGCTTGCAAAATTTTGATATCGTCAGAATATATGATTACTATATAATGGCCATCAGTGGAGAATAATACTTCAGGATCATGGTAGAATTGGAGAAAGATGTACTGCTCTTTTCAGCTTGATTATTGGTCATATGGTATTCTCTTATTGAAAACATGTTCTCGTTGTCATCGTTGTGGTCCTTTCTTGTTATTTGTTTTGCCTTTGTGGCCCCAAATCCCTATCATTTGGAGGGTTAACTTGCAGCTAAGAAACTGTGCTTCCCTGTTCCTGTGTATGTTTGCTTGCTGCAGTCTAAGATTAGTGAATTGAAAGTGACTTTTCAGTACTTTTTCCTGTGTTGTTGTTTAGTAGAGATCAACCGATATATTGTTTTTTTTTGTGTTTTTTTGCATGCACAATTATACAGAGTATAACCAGCAGTGAAATGTGTTCTATGCATTTTACCCATCCAAGTACACACACACTTGGAGCAGTGGACACTGTTCACTCACACTGTTTGAGTATAGTTCTATGTCAATGCATAGATAAACCGCGCTGTCAGCAGTTTTCATAATCTAGAATGACAACATTTTAATAATTCTGATAAAACACGCCAATTAAGAAATGCAATGAAATACGATGTTTTGTTTGTTATAGCTTATTTCAATATTCCAGAGAATATTATCCAGTTAATTATTATTCACTCTTTAGTCTATTAAACCGTGTTTAAACCTAAAACTGTAGTTTAAAATGAAGTTGATATGACTTCTGTCCTTTAATTTCTCCATTTGAAAACATTAGACATTATTTTGCTTATTGTTAATATCCGTGTTGCTTATGATGCTTTTTATAAATAAAATGATTTTATTGTTGTAATTTGAAGATTAAATTTTACATGAATGTTAATTTTCAACAGTTTGTTGTTGTTAAGATGACTGAAAGGAGGAAAAACTAAAGCGAAGAATGGACTTACTTCACTCTATTTATTTACTTTATAACAGTAAATAAATATCGGTTCTGCATATCGGTTATCGGGTACATAAACATCCAAATAATTGGTATCGGTATCAGTTATAAAAAAATCAATATCGATCGATCACTATTGTTTAGTGAATACACTGTTAAACATTAGGATGCGTGCATATTAAAATGTATGTTTTCTCACATTTGTGGTATGAAAAAAATCCATCGGGTTTAATTGATATTATGTCATTCACTTAAACAACAAAAGATAATATTTTTCTGAGAGGTGTGAGAACGCTCCATAAAATGAATGAGGCTGTAAAAGTAGCTCAGTCATCAGAGACAGACATAAAAGCAGCTCTTCTCTTTTGTACTGTAAGTAAAAATATGCTTAAATATACATCAATAGGCAGTTTTTTGTTGTTTTAGTATGGTAACTAAATTGAGCTTGAGTTCTTTGGTTCTTAAATGCTGTTGTTTTTTCTTTACAGATGCTCTGATGCCTGAAACCTTTAAAGACATTAAATAATTATAATGAACTGATTATAATGTCCATCAACAAGTTCTCAGTGGATGTTCAATAAGAGTGGATAACCATCATAATTAATCAGGACTCTCACTGGAGACCAAGTAGACAGAAATATGGCTAGCAAGAGGAAGTCGACCGTTCCATGCATGATTCCTCTAAAAGCCAGGCATCTGCAGGATGACTTTGAGCGGGACAGACTGTCCCCTTCAACCAGGGACATTGGCTTTTCCGTTACAGAGGAAACAAGTGGAAAAATCAGTCAAAGATTGGATGAGTCCTCTGGGCAAGAAGCAGGTGATAACCATAAAGATGACGGCATTTACACTTGTAGGCCATGTAACTTTGAGACCCATGACCTAAATATTTTCCTTGATCATGTCTACAGTGGGCACCAAGATTTCCGCATTGACCCCTGTTTTATTTGTGTGGATTGCGGAATAAGTGCCGCAAAATTTGAGGGCTTGGCACTGCACAATGCCCGTGTCCATCTGAGTACAATAAACACCACACTTCAGCTCAAAAAGATGGACAATAGATTGATAGTAGAGCAGAGTCTTTGCGTGGAGTATTGTGAAAGCACTAGCTCTAAAGAATCGGAGATATCCATCACCAAGACACCAATCATGAAAATGATGAAGGGCAAATCAGAACCCAAAAGGATTGTAGTTTCCCACCCTGCTACTGATGACCCTCGCCCTGTTATTACCAAAGTGGTGGAGAAAAGTGTCTCCCCTGCAGTTACAGTCACTCATGTGCCCACTATTGTACACAATGGAGCAGCCAGCAAAGTTGCCCTGCCATCGGCCATACAGATTGTGAATGGCTCTGGGGCTTTGCCCATGCTGAAGACAGCTGTTACACAAGTCGTATCCGTTTTGCAGAACAGAAATCCAAATAAAAAATCTGCTCCAATCACGGTCTCCTCACCCCACTCCTCTTCGGGATCCTCATCATCAAGTACTAAAAGTCTTCCGAAAGTAATGATCCCCTTGAGCAGCATTCCTACTTACAACGCATCCATGGACAATAGCAGTTTCTTAAAGACATCCTTTAGCAAGTTCCCGTATCCAACCAAGGCTGAGCTTTGCTACCTTACTGTAGTCACCAGGTATCCTGAGGAACAAATCAAGATCTGGTTCACAGCACAAAGGCTGAAACAAGGAATCAGCTGGTCTCCAGAAGAAATTGAAGATGCCCGCAGAAAAATGTTCAATACAATCATACAGGCAGCACCTTCAAACGGCCAGCATCAACATCAGACCCACCACGCCACTACTCAGCCAACTATCACAGTTCTGGGCACAACCGGCATCCCTCATTTCTTACAAGGTAGTTTTGTTGGGCAAGGAGGGGTGATTGTCACCCAGCCAATGATGGCGAATGGTATTCAGGTCAGCAGTGCCCCCATTGCATTAGCCGTAACACCTAAACCTCAGGCTGCTGCAAAGCCTATGATGCAGGCCAGACCCGCTGCAGCTCTGGTAGCGGATAAAGGAATCAGCATGGTTTTAGGCACTGTTGGTAGCAGCAGTAGTGGAAATTGCAGTAGTAGCAGCAGCAGCAATGCGAGTACTAGCAGCGGTTCAAGCAGTATTAGTAGTACTAGCAGCTTATGTAGCCAGGCTAGTGTAATCAGTATAGGTAGCAGCAGCCCTGCGAAGTCAAATTGCAACAGTAAAGGTAAGGTCAATACACAAGGTACCAATGCCACTTGCATTCAAAGCAACGGTAACATTGTGAAAAGTGAGGCTAAATGCAATTCTGAAGCTAAAAGCAACATTAACAGCAAGGACATTGTTTCAACTGGCAATACCACTCCAACCACGACATCTACGACTACAACAGATAGCACCGTACCTAGTAAATCAGACCCTCCTATCTCTATGAACTCTCGTATATTCTCCACCACAAACTTCCTGGACACTAGCTTTAACAAAACCAAAAAGTCCCAGGAACAGCTGGCAGCCTTAAAGGAAAGCTTCCTTGTTAGCCAGTTTCCTAATCAAGAGGAAGTAGACCGACTTATAAGCCTAACTGGTCTTTCTGTACGCGAAGTGCGGAAATGGTTCAGCGACCGCCGCTACCACTTCCGGAATCTAAAGGGTTCAAGGTCAAGTGGCGGAGGTCAAACTGTTACTAGTGGAAGCATTTCCCAACTGGATACTCTTGCTGCTGTGGACCGGTCCGAAAATAGTTCACCCCCAGAGAGGCCCAAAACTCCCCAGCAGTCACCTCTCAGCCCCTCACAGACATCATCCCCACCAACTCCAACACGGCGTCCTCCACGAGCCCCATCGCCAGATTTCACAGCGATACGGTATAAAGAGCGAGACCCCAACCAGGTTCGAGCTTTGGAGGACAGTGTTGCACAGGACCCAGATCCATCAAGTGAAGAAGTTGACCGGTTAAGATCAGAAACAAAGATGACTCGCCGTGAGATCCATAGTTGGTTTGCTGAGCGACGGAGGAGGGTAGCAGCAGAGAAGAAGAAAGATGAAGCTGAGAGGGCAGAACGGGAAGATGATGATCTGGTAGGAGAAGCAGAGGAGCATGGTATAAACAAAGCAAAAACCGGCAATGAGGAGACCCATGAAGCTAAAGATTCCTGCAAGGAAACACAAGACGACAAAGAGGATAAACAGAAGGATGAGACCGGTACTGAGCCGAAAGTTAACCCTATCAAAATCAATCTCAAAATGTTGAAAGTTACTGAATCTAATGGAAAAGATGAACCAGAGAGCGGTCTGAATGAGGCTACTAAGGTGGCACAATCGATCTCTCAGACGACTGTTCCTCAGACCTCCCCATACCGAGGTAAGAAGACACCCAAACAGCTGCACCTGCTGAAGCAAGTCTTTGCACGCACCCACTGGCCCAGTAGTCCCCAGTACAATGAGCTGATAACTAAATCTGGCCTATCACGACCAGAGGTGGTACGTTGGTTTGGAGATTGCCGCTATGTCCTGAAGAATGGTCAGCTCAAGTGGCTTGAGAGTTACCAAACAATGGTAGATGAGGAAGACTTCCAGAAAGATAACATTGGGGTCCTAAAGGAGCACCTAGACAAACATGGGAAACTAGATGAGACTAAGTTGGAGGAGATCGTCAAATCAAGTGGGTTAGGTGAGGAATCAATCCGGCGGTGGTTTGCAAATAAGACGCCACTTTTATTGGAGGAAAGGACCTCCGAGAGCACAGGTGTAATGACTGAATCATCCGAAACCCCAACTGAAGCTGCTCCAGCATCACAGGATCCAGACCATGAAGATGTAAAAGTGGAGCAGTCAGGAAGCAGCCTAATCTCTAAGGATCAAACCACAAAGTCAATAGTTGAGATATCAACAAATACTAAACAAGGTGATTCATTTTCTGCAATTTTAGCCATGTACTATATAGCTTATTTGAGAATGGGATTTTCCCTTAGATTGTTTCCAGTATGAGGTTGTTTTTGTGTTTAATACTTGTGTGTTTTGTTTTCACAGAGTCTGACTGAAGAGGAAAGTGGATCTATGAATGAATGTGAAGTGATATCCGATCATGGGATTACAGCACATGTGGCCTTTAATTGAAGGCTTTTGTTAAACAAATGACAGATTATCCTTTAACAGGAGGACTGGATAACATCTCTGCAAAAAGAAAAAGAGCTCTCCCCCAATGAATATTCCCTTTTTCTCCAAGAGTTACTAGCTGTCCCACTGTTCAAGACATGGTGTGGATTATCAAAGGTCATGCACCCCTTCACCAGTCAGCTGCTTTTTATATTTGGATAGGATAGAGGGGGAAACAGACCTTGTCTTTGTGAAGTGATGGACCCAAGTTGAAGACCCTGGAGAACTTTTTCTTCTGGGGAGGAATTACCATTTTTAGGGGATTTATGGTGGTACAAAGCGCAAACTGCACAGCTCTCGTTGAGCCCTTTTGTATTTCTTAAAATATGACTGACATAATTGCACCTCAGAGAGGTTGAGTTATATGCTGTAGGTGAGCATCAATACCACGGCAAATTTTATTTAATTGTTTTTCCTGAAATGTCATTGAAAGTAAAAAAAAAAAACATAAAATCATGATTATTTGTCAAAACAGATTTACTAGTGTGAACACTTAGGCTTGTATGATTTTTACAAATATTATTAGCAGAATAAGTTTAACATTAAAAAGAAAAAAAAAATCTCCTTTTCGTTGTTTAATAAGTACTTTATTCTCAGGCTTGATTATGTTTCATATGAAAAGCAAAATTAAAACGTACATTTCCTCCAATATAGCATAGGCACATTACAGAAAAGGCTTGGTTTGTAAATAACATTGGTAACAAAACGCTGACGCAAGAACGCATAGAAAAAGGCATACATGTCCAACAGGGAATCTTTCGTTGACGTATATATGTATACATACACCAAGGCACATGGAAAAGATGATGTAAGAAAACAGAAGAAACTCATTTACAGACTGGAGAAGGGCTACAGAAGTACAAGGAAAGCGATTAACACTGAAAACAAATTGAGGGAATATTGGCTATTTAGGCATAAATGTAAGGGAACTTGAGCAAATTCCCTCTGAAGGAGTTTGGCCTTATTTTTTACTCTCAAAGCTCAGGAAGTGATAAGGGTCCCTGTGTCTTTCTGTAATATTTCTAGATTACATAAAGCAATTTGCTATACACTAATCACTGGAAGAAGAAAAAAAGGAATGACAATGCATCCAAAGATGCACACTGATTGCTTGAATTGCAAATCCCTCCATGTTAAAATGCCCCTTGTTTATGATTTTCAAATTAGTTTGCATTCCTGTATATGCCCAGTTTGGGGGAAATTGAGGAGTAAGTTCTGGAGCATCTTTCAGACACTGAGCTGTCTGTCGTGCACAGAACCAAATACATACTGTGACAATACTGCCATAACATAGCATTGCAAAATAAAAGGAACAAGGGCAAACAGGTTCTCTATGTCACCATGCTCCATAAAAACACACCTGGACCCCATGGCCAAACGGAGAGCCAGGTAAAGCATCAATGATGGAAAAATAACGCAACCGCATCACAATGGCTTCTGTATATGGCTGTTAGACACTAAATGATTCTCAGGACTAGATGGCAAGTGTATGTGTGCAGTTCGGTAACATCTCAACCTCTACTGGCTAAACAAGAGAACTGCATGAGACTACAATAAATATGGCCTTGTTTTTACTGTACAGCAACTGTAGATACTGAGGTTTAGCAGGCTTTATCAACCAATAACAATCAGTATTAGGGCAATACTATGGTGTAACACAAAACTAAATGACAGCTTGGTATAACAAGGTATACATCTAAAGAAGGACGGACCAAAATGCCCTTACTCCTGTCCACAGAAGAAAAAAACGACAAACATATCCATAATATTTTCATAATTATTCAATGCTCAGGGTGTTCTACTAACCCAATGAACTGAGACAGGCTTATTTTGGTCCCAATTCTTTGTACAAACCACCTGCAGAGTCTACCTTTGGCTTTCTTTAAACAGACATCATGGTTAACACACTAATAAATCATACATAAAATGTCCTCCCTATTTTGATCTGATAAGACAAAACATAATAAAAAATGCCTTCGGGAACAAGGCTTCTCAATTGCTCAAATTTGGAGAAACGGTGATTGATAATTCACAGAAATGGTTTTAAGAGGGATAAACATATTCTGAAATGAGATGGTCCCATTTCTGTAAACTAAATACACAACATTTCTGATGAAAACCCCACCTGAGCGGTTTATGAATTAATGTCCACCCGTCCAGACTGGCAAAACATAAAACAAGGAGAGGGATATTGCTCTCTGGTCACTTGATTACGTCGTAACGGATTAAAAACAAAAAGGTTGTTAAATGTCGAAGAATGCCGTCTTGATGCTCAGACAGCGACTGCTTCAATGAGATCTCCCATACTGCCTCCTGCCGTCTAAAATAACAAAACAAGAGCATCCTGGGACAAACACTTTAGTCCATCAACTCGGATAGAGGGAAGAGAAAACGCGAGAAACGCAATTAAAAAGGCCAAGCCCTCATGTTAAAACATACTCATGTAGAAAAAAACATTAATATTATGACACAGATGTTTAAATAATACAAAATAATCAATCTGGAGTGAGAGGCTCTTAGAGAGCAGATCAGCTGCAACACTTTTCTAACCGACAGCAAAATGGAGCGCGCATTTATATATAAGCCAGAGAGATAGAGTAAAGAAAGTATTATTACTCCATAAATGTAAACCTGGAATCGGTTTCAAAGTGATGAATGATACAGCCCCCGCTCAATTTTGAAGCACTGGCCTTGTCCTCGAGTCTCGGGCCACATCAGAGCACCCCTGTCCCGTCCGCCGCAGGTTCAGATTGTAGCTAAGCAGATAAGTGTTCGTTTCTGTCCGTGAGCTGCAGCTCCGTTCACACCCCACGCGGCAGAGAGGGAGATCCGTCCGAAAATGCTGGCGATGACCATTTCCACAGAAGCGGGGTTCACGGCAGTCCTTGACATCGTCAAGGACCCTTGTTGCTGGCCTTGCGTCCGCTCCGTCTGTCCGTCGCATGCTCGGGTTACGCTCGGTTGTCGGCGCTGACGCGAGCCCTGCGGATCCTGCAAGAGAAAACAAACATCACACACATTAGAGTTTTACCAAGCTACGGGAATACTTTTAGTGCACAAAGAAAACAAAAATAACGATTTTATTCAACAATTAGTCTCTTCCGCATCACTCTATAGCGCCATTTTGGAGAATATCCACTGAACGCAAACAGTAGGCGCGGTTTCCATTACTCTTCAAATTGTGCAAATTAAAATTGCGAATTGAAAATGCGCCTAATGAAAACATATATCAAACTCCCATATAATCGCAGATACCAAAATCTGTATCCATGACTTATCGCGAGAGGCAAAAGGTTACAATTTAGTCGCAGAACCTTGGTTAATGAAAGCGCCGTCATTTCGAAATACTTTATCAACATTTATAACATTGCCAAAGTTTTGCGCAAATCTGTAATGGAAACGTGCCTAGTGTATGCTGTTCGGTGCCGCACGGATACGCTGTTTTCATTCAAATCAAAGCATAAAAAAACGTAGAAAATGTATCCGTGTGGTACGCAGTTTGCGTCTAGCGAATCCTCTCCAAAATGGCGCTATAGGGTGACGCGGAGGAGATGAATTGTGGAATAAAGTCGTTATTTTAGTTTTCTTTGTGTACTAAAAGTATTCTCGTAGCTTGGTAAAATTACGGTTGAATCCCTGATGACACATGGACTATTTTGCCGATCTCCTTGCTACGTTTCTGGACGCTGATCGTGTTAATTATATTGCTGTCTATGGGAGGATCAGAGAGCTCTCAGAATGCGTGTCCTGAAGATGAACGAAGGTCTTACGGGTTTGGAACGACATGAGGGTGAGTAATTAATGACAAAATAAACATTTTGGGGTGGAGTAAGCCGTTAAGCCCTAAACACACTGCAAGATATTTGGCGGTCCCAGACAAAAGATTGGCATTGTGTAACAATCCTGGTTATTTCTGTGATCGTGGCTTCACAGTGTGTTTGCTGTTACGATCCACGTTTACTGACCAACCAATAACAACGCGACATGGCACTAAAAACAAAACTGCTTTCCTCAAGCTCTTATCCCTTCTTATTTTGCCACTTATACTTTTTTCAGCACTTAAAAACTACAACCGCTAAAGTGATTTATCATGCTTTTTTGATTTGTTTACCACTAGCGCATGCTGATGAGGTTTATTCTTCTTTAAGAACGTGCATCATATCCTACGAGTCAATGGTGTCATCATGGTACACTCTAAACACACACACGTCGTAGCCAAGTTTATTAGATCCATGTCGCACAGTGTGACAGTGCAGTGATCGTATAGCATTGCTAAAATCGTGCAGTGTTTTGGGCTTTAGATCCGGTCCACACTGCAGCTTGCGCTTGACGAGAAGCAGCAATCTGAGACCATCCTAATTAAACCAGACACAGTTATGAACATTGGTAGTTTGGAAATAATCTATTGTTGGATGTAACACTTTTTGGTTTGACGATAAATCATGATAAAATTCCCTACGTTAGTATTACCGTTTCGTATCATTAAAACCACATTCGATTACCGCGATTTGAACAACTGATAAATCATTAATGATGCAAATATTAACTACATTTTCTAAATAGGCTACAGAAATCGAATAAAGTGTAAACTAACATATTAAAGTTAACTGTAGGCTATTTAGTCAAGAGCAGTGAGGGAATTTTCTCTGTATTTTGCTGTTTGATTAACATTAATGACAGACGACACAGTTTTATTATATGCTGCTGTCACAAGAGCTATTTCACAGATCCAATACGGATACACAAAATCTTTAGACCAAGCGTACCTCCTGTTCTCGTGGTCCAACAGCGTCTCCTGGGACACTCTGAAGTCATCCAGAGGAGACTGGTAGCGGGCATCGATCAAGCCTTCCCGGCCACGATATCCCAGCGCCTGGGCTGGGGATGAGGGCAGGGGGGACATGGAGGACGCGGAGGAGATGGAACTGGCGTCCCCCATCCGCTCCCGGCCCACCTGCATGGCCACGGCCACTGCCCCCGCCGCCGAGAACGGACTCAGCATCTCGCCGTTCTCATGCTGCAGAAGAAACCAGGTGGCCATTACGATACAGCATATCAGTCGATGAATTAAAGTGTGTTTCTACATGCTACGACACCCACCCTTCCTCTGACGATGTCCATGTGCACCAGCAGAGACGCCAACTCCAGATCCTCAGTGTAGCTGTTCTTCAGCGGGACCGACCGGTAGCCTACAGACCGACATTAGGGACATTATTTTTTCTTCTCCTCATCCTGAAGTTAGAGTGTGTACTGTGTATATTTATAATGCATGTATAAATACAAACACATGCATTTATATATTTAAGAAAAATATGGTATGTTTATATATTAAATATAAATGTATATACTTGTAAATATTTTCAAAATATATACTGTATGTGTGTGTGTGTGTAATGTGTATTTATATACACACAATAAATAAACAGTATACATACATATATTATGTAAATAACACTTTTTTGTATTTGATTAATCATTTGACAGCACTAATTACATAATATTATAAAAAGTACTATATTATACTTTGGAATGTTGTGAATAGGGCTGGCTCGATACCACTTTTTCAGAACCGATACCGATACCAAAAATTCTGAGTGTCTGTCGATATCGATCCCATACCAGCACAGTTTTTTTTAATCAGTGTATAATTTATATATCTCAGTGTGTGTTGACCTGATCATCACTCTTTTGTGTTTTACACACAATCTACTAAATATAGACAACTTTACTGTAAAGAAAAACAACAAATGAACGAATATGTAATAATAATCTGACAAAAATACTTTTATAAACTAGGTAAGTGGATAATTCACAATACTTCACAATAATTTCATCAAATCTAAAAGTAGTGAATTTTTTTTTATTGGGGAACAAAAAAAAGTGAATAAGTGTAGGGCTTAATCTACACCAAGTAATATATTTATATAGAAAAATATATGCTGTAAAATTAAAATACATTTCTTTTAAACTTACTGCACAGTAATGAGGCAGCACCATATAACAAATGAGACGAAAAGGTTCCAATACAGACACATAAAGCACTTATGCGCATCCCGTGTTCAGAATGATGCGCTTGAAGCAACACTGAGTCACAGCGCGCAGGCGCAGCGCTCCAGAGTCAGCATAGAGAAGTTCAAAGCACAAAGGAAAGAGATATGAATGTGTAGTGTATTAAATCTGTGACAGTTTTTTAAGGCTTTTCTTTTAACCGTTTTAAATCTCAGTTACTGTGCTCATGAAGAACCCTTGATAGTGCTCTCTACAACAGTGTTGTGATCTAACAGACACCTGATAGAAAGTAACACGAGTTAGAAACAGCACGAGCTAGATAAAATAATTTTATGCAAAATCATTGAACTGTATTTACAGATCAAGTATAATAGGAACAGTAGAGAGAGTTTATCGTCTTGACTCTAGTAACCGAACGCGGCACGCAGTTTGAAAGCTGAATGAAGGATGAAGGACAGCTGCAGCAGAGAGAAGTGTTTACGTGAACTTGACTTAAATATTCATCTGTACCTCACATTAAACCATGTAACGGCTTCAGAACACTTGAAATATAGTGCAGAAAAACTTTATGCTGTTTTATAATGTGTTTGTGGCTTTTGTGGGGCTTAACAATAACAATATTAGCTATGCAGAATATTGAATTTGGATCGGTCTCGTCAGACCGATACCCCGATCCAGCAGAAAAGGCCAGTATCAAAGCGATACCGATCCTCGCAGCGTGGATCACAGTTCATAGCTGCACATAGTGAGGGCGTTTCAAGTTTTTATAGACACATCTCAGACTCATTAACGCCTGTAAATGAAGAAATTAAAATGTAAATATTAGTAGTGAATGTTTACAGTGGTACTAGCCTATAAAATAAAATGGTTATTTTTCAATAAAAACAATTCTATGTGGGTCGTGGAATGGAAAGGTTTGGGAACCCCTGATTTCGAGCACATAAGTGGTCATTCTTTCATGAGCCATACCTGTTTTGAGGCAGCAGATAGGGAACGTTGCCTGGGCGAGAAAGTTCTGGTCGTTGAACATGTCGATTTCATAGACCACGAAGCGCAGGAAGGCAAAGGAAGGATTGAACACGGTGAATCGGAACGGTTTTCTGGGCCAGGTGGGGTTCAGACCGTTGTCCGCTGAGAGGAAAGCAGGGTAAATCTTTTAGTAATCCCACACAATGTTTGCTCTTATGTGTTGTTGTTGCAAGAGACGTTTGCATTTGCACCTCACCTTCAGAGTCAGTCCTCTGCTTGGCATTGTCATATTCTGCTCCACAAACTTCGATCTCGATGAGAGGGCAAACGATACCTCGACCGTGTTTGGGAAGGTGGCGCGCGCCCAAAACCTTAAAGCACACCAACGTTCAGTTTCCTTCATTAGCAGCTTGGTCACCCTCACATGATCAGCTGGTTTCTAAAACATGTTGCCATCCTATGGTAATATTTTGTGAGAGTTATGAAATCAAAATCCCCAAGCCACAGTTGTGTAGCTTCATATTTCTGCAGGTTTTATGAAGGTAAATTTAAGACGTTAGTGAAGAAAATTGAGGGAATAAACAATGAACACTACACATCAATATGGTCTCTTAATGCAAATGTCTTGAATCAACATAGCTTTTCAATTAATTTTACATCAAAAACCACAAGAATATGGAAGTCACTTGTAATTAAACTGCAAAAATGTGATGTTCTTCAGTATTTTGTCTTGCATCTTGATTTAAGAATGTTAGTCATTTGAATTTTTTGAATCTTTTTTAGAATTTTCAGTCATTTGAATCTTTAGCTATTGTTTGAGAATCAAAATAAGATAAGAAGTGAATAATAAGTTAATTTAAGACCACAACCAGAACAAATATCTGCGAATGGCTCAGAAACTATTTAACATCCTTCTGACAGAACTTTTTTTTAAGAATAAACTAACTTAACTTTGTTCAATTTCTCAGAAAACAAGACTTCATATGCTCCAATTTGCATCTCAATGTTGATTTAAGGACGTTTTGAAATTACTATTGGAAAACTAGACAGAAATACTGTAGAAAATATAATTGTTTTGCAGTGCATACAACATTTAATGCCTTGGCTTTATAAATTCAAGTCTTTCCGCTCCAATTTAAAACCTTTTTAGGTCTTAATCTGAGGATATTGGCTGTAACTACATTTATTAACATTCAACAGCATAATATAATTAATACAATATAATATAAAAATAGAATTTTGTACAATTTGACATAGAAAAAGACAACATTAAGCACAGCTCTATTAAAGATTCGGCCACGCTTTATTTTAAGCTCCAATTCTCACTATTTACAAACTATTAACTATGTCTTTTGCCTCAATAAACTCCTAATTTGCTGCTTAATATTAGTTAGTATGGTAGTTGTTAAGTTTATGTGGTTAAGATATCTAGAATACGGTCATGCAGAATAACGCATTCAGATATGCAACAGTCAATATGTTAATAATATGCATGCTAATAATAGAGAGAACTTGTCCCTGAACTAAAGTGTTACCGAAGATTGTTTAAATGCACTTGTGATGCAAACAGTGGAAGACTTTAAGAGCGGCAGAAACCCTGTCAAAGTGCTTTTGTACCTCTATGCAGAGCGTGATGGGCTCCACGGCCCTCAGAGAGTGCCGGTCAAACGGGTCGAAGTTGTCGTCTCTCATGATGGGCGGCTGCAGCACGAAACCGCTCCTGCCGTTCAGCATGAAGAGCGCCTGGTTCATCTGCATGGGCTTATCTGCAAAGAAACGATCGCTCGGTTAAAGGACAAGACGACAGAGGAACAAGAGAGGACAGGAGCGAGAGAAATTAAACTGCACATTTTCCAGTTCACGAAACCTTTTGAGAATCAAATTCTAAATACTATTATCTTAAAACTACATAAAGATCCCTGTCAGATTTACCCCATATGTTGTCCCAACTAGTCAAACACAGTTGTCTGAACAAAGAATTATATGTGACCCTGGAGCACAAAGGCAGTCTTAAGTCGCTGGGGTATATTTGTAGCAATATCCAAAAAAACATTGTATGGGTCAAAATTATACAATCTTCTTTTATGCCAAAAATCATTAGGATATTAAGATCATGTTCCATTAAGATATTTAGTACATGTCCTACTGTAAATATATTAAAAAAAAAATCTCAATATTTAGATTGTTGCACCCTCAGATTCCAGATTTACTAATGATTTACTAATGTCACATCATCAATGCAGTTTTTGATGTAAGCAGTCACAGTTTCAGTGTACTCCTGCAGGTCTGTATGGTTATTATAGGTGGCCGCCTCTTTAAACATGTTCCAGTCTGTGTCCTGGAAGCAGTCCTGCAGTGCTGAGGTAGCATTGTCTGGCCATACCGTGATCTGCTTTTGAACCGGTTTGGCCAGTTTGAGAAGCGGTCTGTATGCTGGGATTAGCATAACAGAGATGTGGTCCGAGTATCCGAGGTGGGGGCGGGGTTCGGCTTTGTATGCGTGTTTCACTGTTGTGTAAACAAAGTCCAGTGTGTTATTTCCCCTTGTTGCAAAGTTCACATGTTGGTAGAACTTTGGTAAAACTGTCTTTAAGTTAGCGTGGTTGAAGTCGCCGGCTATGATGAAAAAGCTGTCTGGGTTAATTGTTTGTTGTTCGCTGATGGCGCTGTACAGTTCACGAAGCGCGTCCTTAGCATTTGCACACGGGGGAATGTACACCGCGACAATAACAATGGCCGTGAACTCCCGCGGCAGATAGAACGGTCGGCATTTCACAACCATAAACTCCACCAGCGATGAACAGTGTTTTGATAATACCGCTGCATTGTTACACCATTCTTTGTTGATATACACACACAAGCCACCCCCGCGAGTCTTACCAGACAGTGATGAATCTCTGTCCGCTCGGCAGCAGGTTAGTCCGTGCAGCTGAATGGCGGAGTCCGGGATGTTGTCGTTTAGCCATGTTTCAGTGAAAACAAACACACAACAATCCCTTGTCTCATGCTGTGTAGACCGGCTGAGTTTAATTAAGTCCAGTTTGTTTTCCAGAGAGCGAACGTTTGAGAGCATTAGTGATGGAATTGCTGGACTAGTTGGATTAGCCCTTAGCCTAGCTCGAATACCTCCACGCTTGCCGCGCTTCTGTCCCCTCTCACACCGCCGGCGTCGCCGCTTTGTGCGGGTAGCATCAGTAGGCGAGGCCGCGGTCTCGGGGTCCGGCTTCAGCAGCAGACAGAGGCCTTGTAGCTTCTCAGTAGTCGCCGGTGAAAGCTGATGTTTGTACACATTGTCGATATCCAGGAGGCTCTGGCGATCATAGATGTGTTTCCGGGTGTTTGTCTTTTGATTTTTCAATAAAGTCAGACAGTTTGAAGACGAGGAGACAAGACTAACAGACATAAAAACACCGTTTTTAGGACCCGGAGTAGCCGCTGCGTCCGAACGCGCCGCCATCTCTTCTAGCGACTATATTTATACCATAGTCAATGCAAACCTAGAACAAGGCTATTAATTAATAAATTAAATTGCGCCTTTCGACACTTTTATAACTTAACGTATGAACCGAACGGAGCAATTATCAGTACAATATTATGACTGAAGCCCGGTTCATGAGCGGCTCACGAATCACTGTGTACCCTGCGCGTGTTCACCAGCACGCTCGAGAAGTGTGATGAGATTAGCGCAAGCCATTCCTATCGCGAAGCTGAGGGCAAAATGTGCGATCTATTTTAATTATATTGAGAAACTGACACTTAAAAATGCTATGGAGGAAGCCAAATAAAAAAGGCAAATAAACTAAAAAGACTGATGAAAACCAGCACTAACGTATATTCAAGTATTTTTAAACTACTTATGACCTACTAGAATGCATCACGCTTTATTGTAGGCTTATTTGTTGTGGTAAATTTCTTCTAACTTCTTAATCGATAATCTGTTAATAGAATAGATTTTTTTTTTTGTATTCGTTGTAAGGCCTCATGCACCGAAGCGAGATGTCCGTACAGTGTATAATACAATATATATCCTATCTAAACAAGTAATTGTTAACAAGGCTATTACTTTATTGCACTTATGTTGTCAACCAACTTTGCTTGTGTGGATGGTTTTGCAAAAATAAACATATAGCCCAAGCAAACAAACCAACAAATAAAGCAGGAACATGACCCGGGACTCAAAATGAAAACTACACCTTTGTGGGCTGAGCTCACCTGCGGTCTGGAAGTTAAGGGCCACCAGCTGACTGCCGCACAGCCACATGGGTAACGGGTCGTAGTTGGACGAGTCCAGGCGCTGACCGCGAGGGTAGATCCGCGAGAGCTGCAGCCGGTTGTACTGCAGGAACTTCTTTCCTTTGACGCGGTTCACATACTTCTCCGCTTTGGTCTCGGGAAATGAGGACATGTCCCGGAAACAGGCCCGCTCCGTCCCGATTTCTGTGAGAGACAGAAGAGGAGTTCAGCATTTGTGTTGAGGAGGAGCTACATGGCATTTTATATTAAAGTAGTGTTTCCCGACCCTGTTCTGCACACCAACTCTCTTCCTAATCAAACAAGCATGATTCAACTCATCTGTGTGTTAATACAGACGACAAGACCTGAAGCGGATGCGTTTGATATGGTTTGATTACTTATATAAGCAAACGTTGCTACGCAATAATCTGTGCATATAAAAATAACATTGTGTTGATTCAGAGAGTTCATTACTGTCAACTGTGCACTATTTTAACCTTGTTTTAGAATTTAGTTTTACTCAGAATTATTAAAGAAAAAAATGTGCTTATTAATGAGCATACAGACAAAAAAAAAAATTAACATGAAAATAATGATATACTTTAACTATATCGCCCAGCCTTAGCTATCAAGAAGTGAGTTAGGAGCACTTTATTATTTTAGTAGCACTGATAGTTTCTGTTAATATTTTGAATTATATTTAATTTTTATACCTGCAATTTTAATTTTAAAGTTTAAGTTTTTAGTAATTTATTTAAAAAATGCGTGTAGTTTTCTTTACACTTTTAGATTCACTTTATTTTAGTATTTCACCTTAAACTTGTTTTATCTCTCATTTTGTAGTACAAGTTATTTTTTATCTGCTGCTTATTAATAGTTAGTTATTTAGTAATAAGACATTAATATGTGCTTAATTACTACTAATAAATGGCTAATATTCTAGTAATATGCATGTTAATACGCAACTAGTTAAGATATCTTAAAAAAGAAGTGTTACCGTTTTAGTTAATGATAATAATTCTGGTTAATACAAGATATGAAAGGGGGATGAGTGAGTTTGAAATGGTCGGGCGTCTTACTGTCTTCATCAAAAGGAACCGGTCGGCAGTAGATGACGAGGTCTGACAGCTCTAGAGCAATCTTCTTTCTTCTTTCCATCATTTTACCCTCCTCAAGCTGACGGAGAACACAATCATTAGTCGTAAGCACTGTCATACAGTACACGGGTGTCGAAAATGCACAAAACAGGTGGAGCCGGTCAGTTTGATTGTGTTACTGCTGAGGAGACATGGTCTCGGAGCTGACCTTAGCTTCAGAGGTCATGGTGACCTCGCGGATCTTCACCACCCAGTCCTTGAGCTCCTCCTGGGAACTGGCTGCGATGTCCAGCACCGGGGCGGTGCGGGGCGAAGCCACCGGCACCAGAGAGAAGACAAACTGTCTGCTGCCCTTCCCTTCAGACCTGACCACTACAGGAGAGACAGCGTACACTTAACACAAGACCACATGCAACCAGGTCTGTCAAACAAAACCAGCCCAACTGCAATTCAAAACTAGCCCAAAAAAGCTAGTTTTACAGCAAATGCAACGAGTTTGCTCCCTTCTTTTCTGAGAATATCAATAATATCAGAAAGGAGATTGGCACATCTTCTAGCTATGCAGAGGTCACACAGATTCGACCGCAATTTCAAAAAGTAGTAGCCATGTCTGTTTTTGAAGAAATTGATAGCAAAATTTTGGAAGAAATAGTACAGCACCTTAAATCGTCAACCTGCTATCTTGACACACTTCTCACATCTTTTTTCAAAAGTTTGATTAACTGTTTAGAAGCAGATCTCTTAGAAGTGGAATCTCTTTTCCAAACTCCCTGAAAACTGCAGTTGTTAAGCCCCACAAGGAGTCCCACAAGGCTCAATTCTTGCACCGCTCTTGTTTAACCTGTATATGCTCCCCCTAAATCAACGGCCCCATTGACTCCCTCTGCCAATGCATTGATGAAATGAACAGTTGGATGTGCCAAAACTTTCTTCAGTTAAACAAGGAGAAAACTGAAGTCATTGCATTTGGAAAAAAAGATGAAGTTCTCAAGGTGAATGCATACCTTGACTCTAGGGGTCAAACAACTAAAAATCAAGTCAAAAATCTTAGGGTGATTCTGGAGACAGTTTTAGTAGTCATGTCAAAGCAGTAACTAAATCAGCATACTATCATCTCAAAAACATTGCAAGAAAGGGATATTTTGTTTCCAGTCAAGACTTGGAGAAACTTGTTCATGCCTTTATCACCAGCAGGGTGGATTATTGTAATGGTCTCCTTCCAAAGAAGACCATTAGACAGCTGCAGCTCATCCAGAACGCTGCTGCCACAATACTGACTAGAACCAGAAAATCTGAGCATATCACACCAGTCCTCAGGTCCTTACACTGACTTCCAGTTACATGTAGGATTGATTTTAAAGTACTTTTACTCGTTTATAAATTACTCAATGTTCTAGGACCTAAATACATTGTAGATATGCTCACTGAATATAAACCTAACAGACCACTCAGATCATTAGGATCGAGTCCGTTAGAAATACCAAGGGTTCACACAAAACAAGGAGAGTCTGCTTTTAGCTATTGTGCCGCCCGCAGTATTGTAACCAGATATTGTAGAGACTTCATTTCCTGTAAAGCTGCTTTGCAACGATTGTATCGTAAAAAGTGCTATACAAATAATCTTGAATTGAATTTAATTGAATTAACATCCACCAGCTCCATGGTGTCGTCATGGAGGAGTGGAAGAGGAGAAGCTCTGGTGAACTCCATGCCCAAGAGGGTTAAGGCAGTGCTGGAAAATAATGGTGGCCACACAAAATATTGACACTTTGGGCCCAATTTGGACATTTTCACTTAGGGTGTACTCTCTTTTGTGGCCAGCGGTTTAGACATTAATGGCTGTGTGGAGTTATTTTGAGGGGACAGCAAATTTACACTGTTATACAAGTTGTACACTCACTACTTTACATTGTAGCAAAGTGTCATTTCTTCAGTGTGTGTGTGTGTGTCTGACTGTCTGTGAGAGTGTGTTGTGTGTGAGAGTGTGTGTGTGTGTGTGTGTGTGTGTGTGTGTGTGCCTGTGTCTATGAGAGCGTGTTGTGTGTGTCTATGAGAGTGTGTCGTGTGTGAGAGTGTGGGTGTGTGTGCGTGTGTGTCTGTATCTATGAGAGTGTGTGTGTGTGTGTGTGTGTGTGTGTCTGTCTATGAGAGTGTGTGTGTGTGTGTGTGTGTGTGTGTGTGTGTGTGTGTGTGATGGTGTCTATGAGAGCGTGTTGTGTGTTGTGTGTGAGAGTGTGGGTGTGTGTGCATGTGTGTCTGTATCTATGAGAGTGTGTTGCGTGTGAGAGTGTGTGTGTGTGTCTGTCTATGAGAGTGTGTGTGTGTGTGTGTGTGTGTGTGTGTGTGTGTGTGTGATGGTGTCTATGAGAGTGTGTTGTGTGTGAGTGTGAGTGTATGTGTGTGTGTAAGGGTCTCAATCATCTGATCTGATGCTGAGTGTGTATCAGGGAAGAGGAACACGCACACACACTCACCAATCTGACAGGAAGACACGTCCACACTTCCTCTCAGGAGATCTCCCAGAGGACTGTTCTCTGTGGCCTGCTGAGCAAGAACAAGGGTAAAGACCAGAGCCCAGAGTGCCTCTGACACAACACACACACAACACACACACACACACACACACACACACACCAGAACCATTGGTTCTGATCGGTCACACACACTCACTGATCGGTCAGGCTCCACGGCCATCTGGCTGATCTCCTCAACGTAATTGGCAGGGAACCACAGCTGCTTCTTCCCGCCATGGTCTCCCTTCCACCTGAGCGGGAACACAAACACACACAGCCCTCAAATCAAGAGTGAAAGAGACAAACAGGCTCCAAAAACAAACACAAGACACCTAATGCAGCTAAAAATAGGCTTTGCAAATACATGAGACTTTCTGGCTAGATGAGCATTGAGCACAATATAAAAAAAATATTAAAAAATATATATTGTTTGACCCTTCAGTGTTCAATAACGGCCCAGAGCAAGTGTAAGGCCAGTTCACACTATTACAATGATAACTATATTAGCATCCACACCAGCGGACAACACTGTTTATTATAAACACACTGCAGTTTTATCATCTGTCCGGTGGAATCTGATTGGCTGTCAATGCTTTTAATCTTCATCAGCTGGAAAAAGTTGTTCTGAAAATCATTTCAATTAGAGATTTAACGGTATTAAACTTTCTTAGCATTATTATAGTGTTCAAAATTATCATGTTATCAGTATTGTTCAAATGTGCTTGAAATGTATTAAAAGTACTAACACAAATCATTTGACCAAGTATTATATTTAAAGTCTGCATAAACACACATTTTTTTTAAAATGACAACATGACTGACAAAATGTACGAAATGTTGAAATAAAACTTTGAAAAGGTTTCATAAAATGGTAACCCTCACATGTCAGCCTTTAAATAAAGTAAAGGGTTAAGTCAAAATGAAAATGATAATTGATTAATAAATGAATATATGTATTTTATAGGACCTATTTGAATTCTACAGATTGTCATATTTAATTTTTTTTGCAATATGGATGAGATTGTGGCTGTCGTACCCTGTCAATACGGCCTTACGGAGATCAACGGCTCTAGCCCAAGCTCTGATATAAACTAACGCTATTGGCTATTTTAAAAAGGGGTGGGGCTGCTTGATATGTCCCGCCCCATCTTCCTGTTTCAGTTAAAATGACGTCAACACAGAATAACGCTGCGTGTTTCAAAGCATTTCAGGGGACCTTTAAAATATGAAACGGTAATACTAACCGTGGGGGATTTTATCATGATTTATCATTAATTGCTCCATCCCTAATTTCACTGATATTGTTCCTCTGTGTCGTTATTGTTATAGTTGCAGTCTGTATTTCCCTAATCTCATAGCATCAGAAAGATTCAATTTATTGATACAGTTATCGTCATAGGCATGAGCGGGGCCGAGAGACAGTCTCATGTCAGACGTCACTTGTTTTTAGTTTAATTACTTGTTTAGTTTAATTTAGTTTACCTACCTAATTAGTGGCCTCATTTAGTACTTCTGTATTTTAGAACCACTTCTTCCTTTAGTATTTTTGCCTCGAGAGTCAAGTTTAGCACTATATTTCAGTTTATTTTTGTAGGAAAGTGACTCAAACAAGCAGAACCTTCTCCCCAAATGAAGCTAGACTCCTGTGAACTGTCACAAACTGACGCTCACAGCACTGTGTTACACCGGTTTCACACTGCACGCGTAAGCAGGGCCTATTTTTTTTCGCCGCCCATGTTAACAGATTAGAGCATTCACACCGCACACAGTGGCAGCGCGTAGCAGAAGCGGCGCCGAGTCTATTTTTGCTTACGCTGAATTAAAGTCACAGTGCATTGTTCTTTATCAAAAGTGACCCGATTAACATTAAAAATAACTAATTTTACCATAAAATCATGCAAGTGATGTGTCTCGTGCTTCACAACCACCATATGAAAATTTAAATGATGAAAACAACACTTCCACAAGTTTTTGCCTTCAAAGATCTGTTAAATTAATAAAACTAGATGCATTTGTTAGCTTAGCTTTAATATACATTTTTTATTCAATGATTCAATCCAATTACACTTAATTGCCGGAATTTGTTCCAAAATTGGTCTTGGATCTCACAGCGTGTGTCTCACATCAATTCACATCGATAATTACTAAACAAGCAATACAATAGACGCACCTTAACACAAAAAACAACAGCACATGCATAAATACACGGCTACAGTGCATGAGTCCTTTCTATTTCCCAGAGACCTATTTGAATCCTCAATTCGAAATTATTAATTCTACAGACTGATACACAAAATATTTACATAAGCCAAATCAATCTAGCATGCAACTTCTGTTAGATGGCAAGCATTAATAATCCTCATACAAAATGTGAGACGGGTCAGACACAATTTTTCCTGACAGGGTTGGCAATATTTTCGTATACACAACTTGAAAACTTGGCTCACGTTTATCTTGTAAACCTATATATATGTTATTTACATATGCATGTGGGACGGAGGGGAGGGGGACACGGTCGCATCACAGACTAGTTTGATGGCCATATCATACATCAGAGCACATGGTACAGTATTCAGAGGAGAACGCTAGAACATATGACAGAAATTATGATACTCGTCTTTATTGCAGCAGTACAAGCCGCGGTTTAGCTGTGCGTGACAAACGCTGCCGGTAAGAAAGCACAATGAGCTCACGCTTGCGGTGTGAAACGATCGTTATTCTTGACTACAGATTTAAACTCTGCTGTAGCTTCTGTGGCTAGTCAGATCGTCCCTCAGTAGTGTGCACACTATAAGAGCATCAGGCATACACTACAATCTGCTGGTCACAATATGTCGAAAGCAATGCGCTTGATCACTGTAGTGTGCACACGGAGTGACTGATATGAACTTAATTCAGTCCTGTTTTAACACCAAATCAGGGTTATTATAATTAACTAAAACCATAAACAAATGTTCGTTACTTGAAATAACAAATAGCTAAAAAAAAACTTGATGTATTAAAATAACTGAAACTATATTAAAAAAAAAAAAATATATATATATATATATATATATATACACACACATTTGGTAACACTTTAGAATGTGGAACACTTATTCACTATTAACTATGACTTTTCCCTCAATAAACTCCTAATGTGCTGATTATTAATAGTTAGCACGGTAGTTGTTAAGTTTAGGTATTGGGTAGGATTAGGGATGTAGAATAAGGCATTAAAATGTGTTTATTTACTACTAATAAATGTCTAATATTCTAATAATATGCACGCTAATAAGCAACTAGTTAAGAGACCCTAAAATAAAGTGTTACCAGACATTTTTAAAAAACAACAAAAACTAAGAAAAACGACAAAAAACATAAATACTAAAATGTTGACATGAACATAAAAGCAGAAACTATCGAAAAAAATCTCTTAGTATTTCTAATTTCTAAAAACTATTAGTATTTCACTGACATGAAAATAACACTGGCAAATTTCACAATTTTTTTTTAAATATATATTTGTATTAATTTATATATTTTTTTAATGTTTGGTTAATTCAAATTGATTTGTGTAGTTCCTGAGCAGACCAAAAACACAGCACAGCAAAATAAATAAATATGAATATGAATATAAATATATATATATGTCACACTGAATTTGCAGCTGTATGTAGACTTGTAGTCTTGTACTCACCAGCCGCCTTCCTGTTTGTCCACGTTCTGAATGATGGCGTTCTTACTGAAGGAAAGTTCATCATCGCGCTGGGCTTTGTATTCATACATGGCTCGTACTGTGCACTGCTCACACACACACACACACACACACAGGACCGTCATACACTAAACCCAACAGTACCAGAAACACGCTGTACATGCAGAGAGAGCAGAGGTACCTTAAACGTGGGCATCTGATTGGCTTCCACGTAGAATCCAGGGTTACGGCCCTCGTACAGAGATCCATAATCAGGCTCCTGCATTCAGACGAGAAGAGCTTTAACTCAGGCCACTCAGAAACCGCCTCACGGTAACGTCTAACTAACAATCAATGGGTAAACCAAAACCACAATAATACACAGATCTAGTGCAAAACCTGCTAGTTCTTTCAAATAATCAAACAGCAGAGTGTAAAGGAAGAGAGTCACTTTTCTCACACAAACAAAATGATCAATTCATTCTTGGATGTGCTCAAGGATCTCTCAAAATATATTCAAGCAAAACATTACTAATACAATTATTCTTAATTGCCATTTTCTATCTTATTTTCTCTTTTCTATATAGTAGTCCGAAAACATTCTTAAAGTTCTTTTTTGTTACTATTAAAACTTAAACATTCCAATTCTTTAAATGAATGTTCTTAAAAATCCTCATTAATAATTTCTTAAAGTTAGGATAACCTCAAACTTGTCTTAAATCCCAAAAGTAAGATACTGTAATTTATTGGGATGCATCAAATACTTTGTTTTGTAATTAAGCTAAGCATTAAAACAAAACACTAAGTACATATAATAGCACTATGTGCACAAGTGCTCTGAAGTCACACAAATGATCAAGCATGAACACGGTTAACGGTCACGATTATGCATGATGTAACTTTTGGGATTTGAGATTCAGTAACAATCTATTAAAATGTCAAATAGAGACCTTGTTTTTCATTTTGTAATTGTTACAGCATGATTATTTTCAGGGACCAATTCTCAGTATTAACTAACTATTAACTATGACTTATTATTAGTTAGTAAGGTAGTTGTTAAAGGGTTAAAAATCTGTAATTAATGAGTATGAGTAATTGAGTAATTAATTACTGAATTTTAATTTTTTGTGGTGAACTATCCCTTTAAGTTTAGGTATGGGGTGGTCTTGCAGAATAAGGCATTAATATGTGCTTAATGAGTACTAATAAACAGCCAGTATGCTGGTAATATGCATGCTAATAAGCAACTAGTTAACGGTGAGAATTGGTACCTTATTTTCTAAAGAAAATATTCAGGAACTTATTTTTTTCAAGCTATATTTAGGGACGAACTTGTTAGAAGTTATCTTCAACCGCTTTCTTCAGAAGATTTTCTATTTCCACCTGTACCCCGTGACTCCTGGAAACAGCCAATCCAGCCAATCCCATTAGATTTGGCCAGTTTCTGTGTGCAGTCTGAGGCCTACACTTGATGCTAATTATAAGCTAGCCGCATTCTGAGAAACTCACACGCACTAAATCACAACAAACAGACAAAGTACACTAAACACGGGCGCCTCTCACAAACACTTATTTTAACAGCACACAAACTGAACCAATCACAGCGAGATGAATCAAGATTTCAGTTTGCATGCCGTCAAATCTGCTACATGTATTGCAGTTCCATATTTTAAGTTTCTACTAGTGCTGTCAAACGATTAACAGCTATTGATATTAAGTTTTTGTTTACATAATATATCGATGTACAGTGTATATTTATTATGCATACACTCAAGCATTACTAATAATAACCACTACTTTTATTTTCTCTTATTATTTTCATCAACAATATGGTTTAGTAATTAATATCATTTCATTATTGTCCATGCAGATGGCTCTTTGGTTTTATTCATCCATGGCACATGCATTTTGATTCTTTAAACATGTAATGATGTTCAATGACTTGTTTGCATTATTTTTGCATTAATTTATTTCATTTGTGAGACTATTTTATGGCGAAATTTGCTAATGGGAGAGTATTTTTATTTTTGTAAACTTACACTGTTCAAACTAGGCTGCTTATGTTGAAGTGTTTGGGATGAGGCTTTTAATGATGATACCTTTTTTTAATCAGGCTCTCAAAAAAAGTATATACAAATGTGGATATAGATTTATCGGCCAACATATCGGTTATCGGCTTTCAAATATAAATATCGGTCATCGGTATCGGCCAAAATTTTCATACCGGTGCATCCCTACTTCATATTATACATAAATATCTGCATGAAATGAGACGCAGCTTCACTGTCTGCCAGCAGGTGGCGCTTTAAGTGTTTCCTTGGTTACCGCTGTAAACAAAGCAGCACTGCTCTTATGAACTTTAATATGCATTACACAGAGGCAAGATGAAAATAAAAAATACAGTCTAAACGTTTCTAAAAGACCGTACGTTCCCCTCAGACATACATTCATATAAACTCCTACCCCTAATGTTTAGCATCTCAACCGATTTGAATAGTCACATATATGAATCGATTTTCAACCGGCTCAAGGTTAACCGTTACATCCCTACACAGTAGGGTGGCACATACATTCGTACTGAACCGTCACGGTATGGACCTCTCGGTTCGGTGCATGAGACCTTGCGACGAATACAGGCAATTCACCCCCAATCCAGAAGGGGGCGCTCGCAGTAATGCAGCGCTGTTTGATAACCGCCAGCAGAAGATAAGCGAATGCCGTGAGTTGCGCGCTTGAGACGGTGACCATGTGCTGTTTCTGAACGCGTCTCTCACACGAACTGACAAGAGCTTTGTGCTCGTGTATCCTACTCCTCTCATTCGGCACAAATCCAAATATTCCATAATATTTCCATGTTTGCGATGTAACTTATCTGAATGATAAACTATTAGTTATTAAGTAAATTATAGGCTTTGTAAGTTACGTAAATTTTTTCCTGTTGTACCGAAATCGTATCGAACCGTGACCCCCGAACCGAGGTACGTAAAGAACCGTGACATCTGAGTACTATGCCACCCCAACTAGACAGCACTAGCTTCTACATGCGAGTGAGTGCTTTGAATTAATTGTCTAATTAGTTCCCTTTTTTTATTAGTCTAGAAATACCATACTGCTGCACTCTTAAAGAGACAGTACACCCAAAATTCTGTCATTCTGATCTCATTTCACACCAAAACTGAACAACTTTCTTTCTTCTGAGGAACATAACATATATTTTGAGAAATGTATAAGTTAGTGATTTTTTGTGCATATAAAGGACATCAATAGTTTGGTTTGAAAACAACACTCTCTTGTTTTCTGAAAGACCGAATTCAGTTTTGAGGGCGAGTGTTTCCCTTTAAGCAGCGATGTAACGGGTCTGTCGTGCAGATCACTCACAGCAGTGCCGATCTTCTCCAGTGTTTCCTCGTTGATGGGGTAACGTAGCTTCATCTTACGGTACAGTGGATGTTTCTCATAGTAACTGATTAAATCTACTAAGCTGTCAAACTCTGAGGTGCCCAAAACCACAATCTGTCCCTCCTGCTGCACACGGCAGTGCTTTATCTTGCCCTCCGCCCTGAGAAAGAGAGAGAAACGAGAGTGAGAAGAGCTGCAGAGACAAGGACACAATCAGTCATGAGAGCAGGAGTCTGGATCTCACCGGAAGGAGATGGCGAAAGAGTTGACTTCGGTTCTCTTCCTAACGAGGAAAGCCCCATCACGCGGGACTCTCATCAGCATGTTTTCAGCCTGACTGCGGGACAGAGACGCGTGATACCACCTGCACAGAAAACACACGCTCAAATTAGACCCGGATAACTCCGGAGGACAGGAAGCTGCTTACCTTCGACCCACCCTGAGTGAGTGATCTGTCACTATTGTTTCACCGCCGGAGCGGTCGTAGACAAGAATGTCTCCAAAGCAATTGAGGCGTTTTGTTGTTGGATGTAATAACGAACAGAGCAGTCATGACTTACTCCTGAGCCGCTGAAGATGCAGAGGATTAGGTTTGTTTCTGAAGTGAATGTGTCCACAATCTACCTAAATGCATCTATCTTCGCGCGAATCATTCGTGATCCGGCTTCACCTTCAGAAGAAGTGAGCGTAATGTTTTTATTGAATCTTTGCAAATCACTTTTCCTAATAACGTGTAATTTAGCAAGTTTCACGAAGAATGTGGCTAAAGTTTACCGTCTCTCACAGAGTGGCTTGGAAGAGAGGGGCGGGGTCAGCAGATCGTATTTGCATTTAAAGGAACATGCACTAAAACCGCTCGCTGAAAACGGAGCTGTTTTTTACAAGGTAAAAAAGGGTGTTTTACACTACCTTTGAGAAATTAACCAAACTATGTTACAGATTTTTCAGATCCTAAAGGATCATATACACTTAGTGGAAAATGGGCATCCGATGACCCCTTTAATAAAAAGTCTATAACATACTTTTAACCCTGTAAAAATCAGCACTTTTCATTGCCACCCGTTTTGTTGCATGTCCCTTTAAATGCTAATGAGCTCTGCTGACCCCGCCCCTCCCTTCCAAGCCGCTCTCTGAGACTGTTTACTTGAGCCTGGCTAACTTGCACGTTAAAAAGAAAGGCAATTTGCAAAGATGCATTAAAAAAAACTAACACTCGCTTCCTCTGTAGGTGAAGCAGGATCACGAATGATTCATATAAACAAACGCATTTAGGCAGATTGGGTACCGGCTCATTACCTTCAGAAACAAACGTAATCCACTGCATCTTCAGCGGCTCAGATGTCAGGAGTAAATGACGACTACTATGTTCATTATTCTATCTATCTGTATTCTTTTTATTTATTATATGTGCCCCTGGAGCACAAAAGCAGTCTTAAGTCGCTGGGGTATATTTGTTGCAATAACCAAAAATACATTGTATGGGTCAAAATTATCTATTTTTCTTTTATGCCAAAAATAATTAAGATTAAGTAAAGATCATGTTTCATGAAGATATTTTGTAAATGTATTACCGTAAATATATCAAAACTTAATTTTTGATTAGTAATATGCATTGCTAAGACGTAATTTGAACAACTTTAAAGATTTTATTTTCAATATTAAGATTTTTTTTCAATATTAAGATTTTTTTTGCACCCTCAGATACCAGGTATCTCAGCCAAATATTGTCCAAACCATACATCAATGAAACGATTATTTATTCAGATGATGTAGAAATCTCAATTAAAAAAAATTGACAGTTAAGACTGGTTTTGTGGTCCAGGGTCACGTATAATTACATTTTTTGTTGATTTTGATTGCTTCTATCGTCCTCATTTGTAAGTTGCTTTAGATAAAAGCGTCTGCTTTTAAATGTAAATGTAATGAGCTGTCCCTGTAAGTCGTTTCTATCATCAGCTGGGTCGGTTGTGGACGTGGGACTCACTCTTTGCTCTCGTGAGCGTTGGTCTGTGGCACTGGCTCGGTCAGCTTCATCTCAAACTCGTTGCAGCGCAGAGGCACCTGCTGGTAATGTGTGATGAGCGCGAACAGCGTGTCAAACACCAGGTTATCCGTCAGGTAGAACTTGGGGCTGCCGGCCTCCTGCCGAGAGTGAATCCTGCAGTGCTGAACCCGCCCGGACCGCCTGAGCAGAAACAACCCAAAACGCTTTTAATTCACAGCCACTTCACGCTTTCAATTGGCAGTAGTATATTTTAATTTAATGCCATGTCAGCATCTAAAGGCTATTTTCATGGCAAAAACTATTCAAAAATACAAATATACCAAATACAATATAAACCAGCAAACAAACAAATACAAGTTATTTTACACAATATTTTTTGTTAGTGCTGTCAAACGATTAAATCGCAAAGTTTTTATTTACATAATATATGTGTGTGCTGTGTATATTTATCATGTATGTATAAATACACACACATGCATGCATATATTTCAGAAAAATATGTTATGTTTGCATATTAAATATATTTATATATAATATAAATTATAAGGATATAAATTAGTGGTGGGCCGTTATCGGCGTTAACGTGCTGCGTTAACGCGAGACTCTTATCGGGCGATAAAAAAAAATATCGCCGTTAATCTATTCTCAAAGTTGGGTTGGGAGCTGGGTCTATACTACGCAAGCTATGATGACTTTCACCCTGATATTTTAGCGCGGATGTATACCTAGCCGAATTGCACTGTAGGGGGCGAGAACGAGTCTTCGAACTAGAGGCTCGCAGTCCGTGATGGACAGATTGTTAACGGCTGGTCTATGTGGTAATACAATCGGGCAGGACATCCAAACGCTCACCTATCATTCATCAACCTCAAATATGGCTTTTCATCTGAAAGATGTATGTAGTAGCAACTTTACATGGCCGCTCAATATGATGTTAACCTAGAGAAATGTGCGCTATTGAAGTGTTTGTGTCGAAGCGCGTTTGCTGCAGGACAGGCTCCGGTGCGCTCACTTGCTCTTAAAATCTCCGTCATTTTTGGTCATACAGATAAAAGTAGCCTAATACATCTTTAGAATCTGTAAAGACTCTACGTTTATTTGTGTATTTGACGCCATTCCTGCGTCTGTGATTATTTTCATGGCGAGAAATATAATGGCTGAAATGTTTTTCTTATTAATGTTTTGCTAAAAATTGCATTTGGCTTAGTTTTAAGAGAGATTAAAAATGCGTTTGAATTCTACGGATTCAGGCTCTCCAGTAAGCACGCAGTCCGCCGCTGCTCTGTTACCAGAAGGAGAGCGTGTAGTCTCCCACGAAGGTCTCGCTCTCCCGCACCAGGAACGAGCCGTCTGGCGCGCCGGTCTCCAGACAGTACTCCGACAGCAGACGCTCGGCGATCTGACGCCCGTCACGCCCCGCTCCCAGCTTCCCGTGAAACCACTTCTCCGTCACATGCTGGTCCATGGCGTTACAGGTCTGAAGAAGAGGAGCAGCTACGGTCTGAATGCTCAGCGACACGAATGCGTTCAAACAGATTTTTCATGTTTTTTTAAGAAGTCTCAAGGCTGCATTTATTTGATCAAAAATACAAGTACAGTAATATTGTGAAATATTATTGCAATTTAAAATAACAGTATTATACATAATATCAGTCTTCAGTGTCACATGATCCTTAGAAATCATTATAATATGCTGACTTATGCAAATTTTTGGAAACTGATAATTTATTCTGGATTTTTTTGATGAATAAAAAGGTAAAGACACTGACAGATTGGAGTAATGCATCACAGGAATAAATTGTATTTTAAAGTATATTAAAATAGAACACTTTATTATCCATACTTTAACTTTATAATCATTAGATTATTAAAATCATGTTCCATGAAGATATTTAGTACATTTCCTACCGTAAATATATCAAAACTTATTTTTTGATATGTAATATGCATTGCTAAGAACTTCATTTGAACAACTTTAAAGGAAATTTTCTCAATATTTACATTAAGTTTTGCACCTTCAGATTTTAAAATAGTTGTATCTCTGCCAAATATAGTCGGATATAACAAACCATACACCAATGGAAAGCTTATTTATTTAGCTTTCAGATGATGTATAAAAATTAGTGATCGACCGATATTGATTTTTTATAACCGATACCGATATTTATACGTTTATGTACCCGATAACCGATATTCAGAACCGATATTTATTTACTGTTATAAAGTAAATATACAACAGAGTGAAGTAGGCTTGCCACGATAGACGTGACGACGGTTATACTGGTGTTAAGCCGCAACACTGTTACATTACTTGCTCACTGTGGCACCGTCGTTTAGATTGTTTTTATAGTAATACAAATACATTCGTTCAGATAGAGGACACTACAATTAAAACTGAACGCGGCTGCTAAATGCAGTGCACCGAACGATCGAGAGTCTTGCATCACAGCAGTCTAGGTCTGCATTGCCGCGGCTGTCCCGACCAGATTTCTTACTCCGCTGTCCTTGAAGGACGTGCAATTCTCTTTCCCCTTTTTTTGTATTATGCTTATCCTATCGTTTTAAATGACAGACTGTGTCGAATTTATTTATTTTTTCTCTGCTGCACTTTTCACTGTGTTAACAGCAAGATGTTAAATGAATTTAGTGTTTTGACAAGACTAATATAATAGCTATTAGGCTAAACCTTCATTTTTTTCCTATTGTGTTGTAGGCTGAATGTTAGCATAAACGAATTATATCCTGACAAAACAAATTATAATAGGGATTACAATTTTTGTATAACTTTTTTCCTCTCTGTGAAACTTTATTCCGTGTTGGCAGCAAAATGTTATTGACATTTATCAGTCAATAAATTCAAGACTCTTGACAAGACGAATAAAATAAATACAGTTTTGTGCAGACTACACTTTTATTTGTTAGCCTAGCTCTCTTTCTTTCAGCAGAAATGTGAACAAACAGAATATATCGCGGGAGCGGGTGTGTGCGGAATAAAACCTAAAATAGTCCCACGCAGACCTCTACATCACAGATCAGATTTCATTTATCACGTGAAGAGAGATGACTGACAAGAAGAGTGAGGTGAGAGACAACACGATGCGGAAGAGTTTCAAAACGAAACGTAAAAGCGCCCGTTTTAGGCCTGTTGACTTCTGAGTCTGACATTAATCTAAATCAAGGAGAAAACTCACCGAGATCTACCAAGTGAAAAGTAAATAAATGATAAAATACACATTAAATAAATAATTAAAAAGGCTTGTTGTGATGTATCTTTATGTTGCATTAATTTAATAATAATAAATAAAATAGTGTTTTATTATTATTCACTATTCACGTCGCTGTATTCAACTATATACTGAGCTGTATTCAAGCAGAAATATGAGTGATCGAGAGCACACACACACGGTTCGTTTGCGCATAATTTATAACGGACACAGCGGAATACGTAGAGAGGTGAATACGATCTATTACCCCTGATCTAAGTGATAATGTTTAAAAAAAAAAAAACATTCGTTTCTCATTTATTTGGTTCCACAGTATTTGCAGATTTTTATTTTAAACACTGCTTGACGCCGAATTGCTGCTGATATTAAAGTCAAAGTAAAACGCGCACGGCGCTTACAGGCTTATTTAAAACCTAAGGAAAAGAGGGAAAACTCAAACAAAATATTAACTTCATTTTAAACTACAGTTTTAGGTTTATAAGCTGTTTAATAGGCTAAAGAGTGAATAATAATAATAATTCACTGGATAATGTTAATTCACTGGATAACATTCTCTGGAATATTGAAATAAGCTATAACAAACAAAACATTGTATTTTATTGCATTTCTCAACTGGCATGTTTTGTCAGAATTCAAATGTTTTTGTCATTCTAGATTATGAAAACTGCTGACAGCGCGGTTTATCTATTTACACAGAACTACTCAAACTGCGATCACTTGTGGAAATAATAAATCATTAATTTCGATAGAGATGTATTTATTTAGATGTTTATTGGCGAAATAATGGTTCTATAGTAAATGTTAATATAATTCAGCGTGTTTCAAACGAGTGAATCTTGTATAAAGTTAAATGCGGTGGTTGTGCTGGAGCTTCTCCTGAGTGAACAGTGCCCACTGCTCCAGGTGTGTGTGTGTGTCCACTGCTCCAGGTGTGTGTGCACTTGGATGGGTCAAATGCAGAGAACAAAATTTCACTGCTGGTTATACTCTGTATAATTATGTATGTGAAAAAAAAATATATATAAAAAAAAAAAAAAACGATATTTTTTTTTTACAAAACCGATAACCGATTATGGTAAAATGCTTAAATATCGGGAAAAATATCGGTAAACCGATATATCGGTCGATCTCTAATAAAAATGTACACTTATGACTGGTTTTGTGGTCCCATATATATAAATATATATATATGTATGTATGTATGTATATATATATATATATATATATATATATACACACACACACACACATACATACACATACACACACATAATAAAATTTACCTGAATCGAAAGCAGCACAGGAAGCTCTCTGGACACTAACGAAACTGGGGGCTTTTTTGTGGACTGTGCTAAATTAAACTACTATAAACAGCAAACGCACATCTACAAGACGTCTTCTAAAGAGCACTTTAGACCTAAAGTAACCCTATAGATGAGGGAACACATTCACTATGAGTTTTCTAGACTAGGTTCCGAGAGTCCGTCTGCGTTTGGAAATCATAGCGCTGCACGCGTCAAGAACCGGGTCCTCGGTACCACCGGTACTTTAAAAAAAATCTGGTACTGTGACGTTTTCATTTTCTTAGTACTGTCTTGGTACCAAAGTACTGGGTCTTTTGACAACACTATACGACACTACTGAAAACTGCATTTTTCTCACCTCTCTGTGCTCCTCCTCATCCTCGTTCCCTTGATTACTCGATGTCTCTTCAGAATAATAGATCTTATTGCTGGTCAGAACAAAGAAGTGAGGATACCACTCCTGTGAGGAAAACAGTGAACATCCACGATGAGTCTCAACAGTCTGCCAACAGATCTAGCGTCTCTATTGAAGCAGATGAAGGTGATCTCACATGGTTGATGGGATCCTCCAGGTACAGGATGCCGTTCTTGATGGAGTTGCTGATGTCGTTCTCAGAGTAAGGCGTTGAAGACGAGACCTCCTCGTACGCACTTCCCTCAGCTAATTTCTTGTGCTGAACACATCAATGCAACAATGAAGGTGCTTAGTTGAGAAAAAAACTTTGCATTAATAGCAACAAAATGGTATTTCGTCTCATGTAGCTAATGGGCTCTCACCTTGATCAGGATCTTCCTCTTGAGCTGATTGGGCGAGGGGAGGCCATCGGCGGAAATGTCCACCGCTTTGGTCAGGAGCATCTCTCCAAACACTTTCTTAAAGTAGGTGGCCATGTTTCTCTGCTGGACAATACTGCAGTGGTCCTCGATGGAGAGGATGATGGGATAGCTGTGTGCAAACACATGTAAAGGAATCACAATGACTATTGCATTCAGAAGATCACCTTATCAAAGCATCACATACAGAACCGGTGTGTGCAGACGTCACACTCACTCCGATGTAACGAAGGCGTGCTCTTTGATGGTGTTAAGCACATCGCTGAACTTGATCTTAGTGGTAAGGGTGTGACCGTGGTAGATAACAGGCATCCCATCAGGACCGTCCCAGCAGTCCACTGCAAAAGCACACAAACAAATGTTACAACCAGCTGCCAGAGACACAACAACACACTTACAGGACATTGATACTGCCGTGTCATGAAAAAAATTGTAAATATCATTGGTATACATTTCTGCACTTTTTGTTTGCCTGTTTATTGTTACGGGTGTTACATTTAAAAATAATACACAATTAAAAAAAAAAAATCAACGAAAGCAAACAAGAGACAACAAAACAAACAAACACGTATGAAAGAAACCAAAAGAAACACAACAAACCAACAAATAAACCCAAAGAAACAAACCAAAGAAACCCACAAACAAAAGAACCAAATACATGAAAAAAGAAACAAACACATGAAATAAACAAACACATGATACAAATAAATCAAAAGAAACAAATGAATGAAAAATGAATGAAACAAACAAATAAACTAAAAGAAACAGACAAACAAAAATAATCAAACTAATAAAACAAACAAACAAAAATCAACTAATAAAACAAACAAACCAATGAAACAAACAAACAACAAAATAATGAAACAAACAACAACAAACTAATAAAACAAACAAACCAATTAAACTAACTAACCAAACAACAACTAAATAATGAAACAAACAAACCAATGAAACAAACAAACAACAACAAAATAATGAAACAAACAAACCAATGAAACAAACAAACAACAACAAAATAAGGAAACAAACAAACAACAAACTAATGAAACAAACAAACAACAACAAACTCATCAAACAAACAAACAAACAAACAACAACAACAAACTAATGAAACAAACAAACAACAATACACTAATGAAACAAACAAAAACAACAAACTAATGAAACAAACAAACAAAAAACTAACTAACTAATGAAACAAACAAACAACAATAAAATAATGAAACAAACCAAAATAAACAAATGAATGAAACAAACAAACCAAAAGAAACAAACTAATGAAACAAAAAAACAAAAAACAAAAATCATGAAACAAACAACAACAACAAACTAATGAAACCAACAAACAACAACAAAACTAATGAAACAAACAAACAAACAACGACAAACAAACAAACAACAAACAAATGAAACAAACAAACAACAACAAACCAATGAAACAAACAAACAACAACAAACTAACGAAACAAACAAACAAACCAAAAGAAAACAAACAAACTACAACCAACTAATGAAACAAACAAAGCAAAAGAAACAAACCAATTAAACAAACAAACAACATAGAACTAATGAAATAAACAAACAAAAACAAAAACCATGAAACAAACAAATCAAAATAAACACACTAATGAAATAAACAAATGGAACAAACAAACATCATAAAGAACCAAGCAAACAAGTACATGAAATTCAGATTTTTTTTTACATGTTTTATTCCAGAAACTAGAACTAAAACAGCAGGATATGCATAGTTTACTAATGGGAGGAAAAGGTGAAAAGAACACTATTGTAATTGCTCAATACATAATAACTGTATTATCAGCATGTTAGTTTCAAGATAAAAATCATAAATATTTTGAAATGTGTTTGCATATAAAGCATTCATCAACAGCAGTGTGCAATGTTAATAATGGCTGGCTGAGTGTTGCGTTGAAACTCACACTCGATGCATCTGCAGCCCATCCGCAGACAGCGGGCGTACGCCTCCAGAGACGACTCACTGGAAAATTGGTCTCCCGTTAGATAGCTAAAAATACATGCACACACGTCAGGGCCTGTCTGAGATACTCCATAACACACATCAGCACTGGCACACACCTTACTCTCAAGATCAATAACCTTTCACCTCTACTACAGCTCATAAACCACGCAAATATTCTTTACAAACACATTAAAGGATTCTTTCCATTCTGTCAGTCTTTAATTGCATCCCCTTAATCTACCTAACAGCTTTATAATCTAGTTAAAAAAATCTACCTTAATTGCTCTGGAGTTCACGAAAGAAACCAAATGCTTGGATTTAAAATAAATGATGCACTCAAAGCTAAAGTATGCAATGAACAACAATAACACTTAACCGGTCTGAAAGTCATGTCATGTGAAAAGATACAGAAATCTCTCCACTCGTCTGCCCTTTTCAGATTCAGACATCTGCGTTAGACATGTCTTTTTATTCACGTTTACGGGTTACTGACAGATACACAATACACTTTCACAGATGACTTCTCTTTGTTCAAGTTGCATATTGTGTTGGTTGTTCAACATCACACTTTCGTTTTGCACATTAGGAAGCCACAACTCTGAAATTAATTTATACTACAGCTAAATAACTACCTAACAACCTAACTAGCCAACTCTTTCCCCATCATCTAACATTATGGCTCAAGAAGGATTTATTTTTATACTATAACTAAATAACCACCTACCTAACTAACTTGCTGGCCAACTAACCACATCTTTCTACATCATCTAACATTATGGCTCAAGGAGGATTCATGTTATATTATAACTAACTAACTATCCAACCAACCAAATATTTACCCATCATCTAACATTGTGGCTCAAGGATTGATTTTATACTATAACTAACTAACTCGCCCTTTCTCCAACAACAAACATTTTGGTTCTTTGAGGGTGATCAATTTTATATTCTAACAAACCAACATACAGTGGAGGCCAAAACTGTTAGAACACCTGAAAGATCTGAAAATAATGATATTTTTTTGCCTTTAAAACATAATTTCATATCATAATGTTTAAGAAACATGCAGATTGTTTCTCTGAGCACAACAAATATGAGATGTATGCTGTGAGTCATACTGTTTTTATCCACTTTTAACATTTGGTGTTTCCACCTTTTGGAGCAATTACAGCAGCACATCTCTCTGGCATCGTGTCAATATATTTCCTGAGAGTTTCAACACTAATGTTATCCATGCCTTCTGCAACTCCAGCCAAAGGCTTTCCTTTGAACGTATTTTCGAACTCGCCCCAAGTTTGCTCAATGGGGTTGAGCTCTGGGGTCAGTCCATTTTCAATGCTCCAGCAGAATTGTTAGTTTGATGGGTATTGTAATGGCCAATTGAACAAAAACAACTGTTAACTCTTAAATATGACAATTATTCTAACAATTTTGCCTACCAACAGAAACCAAAAGTTTCCCATCATCTAACATTTTGGTTGTTTGAGGAATAATTATTTTATACACTAACTAACAAACAAACTAAACCAACAAAAAACACTTTTCCCATTATCTAACATTCTGGTTCTTTGAAGATGATCAATTTTATACTCTAACTAACTGAGCAACTAACAAAAAAATGGACCGGCGGCCAACTAACTACCTAACCAATGGATGACCAACTAACAAAATGGATGAATGTAAATGATCTAGAGACCACACATTATGGTCCTGTCTGTTGATAACTTATCTGAACTAGTCACTTGATACCTGTAGAGATCATTTTACTAAACACACAGCTTCTTGATTAATCAGCACTGTATAACTGAAGCTGCTGAAAACATACTGAAAAGACACCAGAGTCCATTTCTTAGTTTTTTCCTCACATCAGTGTGTAGTTTCGAGGGAGCGCTGGCCACTCCTCTACTCACGTGTTGTGGGACGATGAGATCCAGTAGTGGGACAGGGGGTTGTTCATGTCCTCGGGCCTCACCTGATCCAGCTGCGAGTCCCAGATAGTGTTCTCTTTAGAGAACAGATACGTGAGCAGCTGAGAACCGCAAAACATGACGCTTACGTTAAAACCAGCAAGGAAGCATGAGGAAGTAGCCTGTTTAACACTAAAGCTGGCTTAGAGCTGAACAACAATTCTCACGAAGGGGTACAAAATAAAACAAAAGTCTGTGTTTCTGGTCTTTTTCAACTAATAAGTGAAGGGAACAACTAGGAAAAGTGGTTCTACAAGGACAGGTCAATGTAAATATTAAATAAGCCATTTGGTTTTATACTTTACAGGAGTTCATACTTCGTTGCACATCGTTTATGAACAAACTTCAATAAATAAATGCAGTCAGATCTCAATTTGAGTGGAAATTTCCAATTAGCAACAAAAAAACTAAACAAAATGAACACAATATCAAACAGTGTTGGGGAAAGTTACTTTTAAATGTATTGCATTGCAATACTGCGTAAATACTCCCTAAAAAAGTAACTAATTACGAATCTGGACTGGACTGGGTTTATTTTTAATATAAAAAGTTATATTTTTGGTAAATGTAAAAGCCCTTGCACACCAAAAGTGAAATTAATAAACCAGTAGAACAGTAAAAGAAGAAATTTAAACTCTTAAGCAATAAAAAAAAAGCACAAATGTTTATCTAGAGTAATTCTTGCTTATTAGCATGGTTGAATTTGATCATCGAAGGTCAGCTGCTAAGACATTAATAAAATGGGATTAAATAGATAAAGGATATTTATGTTATTTAACATTTAATCGCATGTTTGCATCAGTAACTGGCGTTACTTATTTGAAAAAGTAACTCAGATATTTTACTGTAAATTAAAGTGTAATGCGCTATTTTACTAATTACTTGAAAAAAGTAATATGAATACGTAATTCGCGCTATTTGTAATGTGTTACCCCCAACACTGATCAGAAATATAAGCAGAAATATAACCAGTGTTGGGTGTAACTAATTACTAAGTAGCTAGTTACTGTAATTTAATCACTTTTCCCTTGAAAAAGTAAAGTAAGGGATTAATCTTATTTTTCTTGTGTAATTGAACTTAGTATAGACTGTAGAACATTTATAAACAATACAATACTGGGTTTAACATCAAAATTTTAAGTCTAACTTTAAAATGCATGCTTTGTATGCACCCTCCTCACTTTAAATACTTTGGTGAGTTAATAGGTATATTGTTAGCACTTTAGTGTCCAACTTTCTCTATTAACTTGCTGGTTATTAGCATGCATTTTGGCTGTTTATTATGACTTAAAAAGCACATATTAATGTCTTATTCTACAAGACCTTATTATAAATGCTTAATCCTACCCCATTCTTAAACTTAACTACGTAACTAAGTATTAATAAGCAGTAATTAGGAGTATTCTGAGGCAAAAGTCATAGTTAATAGTTAATAGTGAGAATTGGGCTCTAATCTAAAGTGTGACTTATGTGAAATAATTAAAATAACTGTTTCATGTCTGTATCCTTAACTTGTCAAGGTTGATACAGGATTTAGAAATTCATTATTAATAAGTAATTAGATACTTTTTGGAGAGAGTCATTTGTAGCATAATCTAATTCCACTGTTGGAGATGTAATTAGTAACTAGTAATTAATTACTCTTTTAGAGTAACTTACCCAACACTGGCTATAACTTCAATAAATATACTCATTTAAATAGTTACCTAAACAGTAGATGAAAATTCAACAGCAAGTAATTAAGGTCAGAACGAGGCATATCAAACAAAGATCTGAGGTCACGCTGCAGGAAGTGGTGCTGTGGGTAAAGCGTGGTGCTTGCAACTGCACAGTTATTGGTTTCTTTCCCTGGGAACTTAAAGAAGTACCCAGAATGCACTGATCACTTCATGTGTATGTAATCGTCACCTCGTCTTGATGAAAGTATGGCTGCTCGATCTCTCGCAGAGGATCCTTCAGGTAGTGGAACATGAACTCCTGCACCTTGTTACTGTCTGTAGCCCATAGCTCCTGAAGACACACAAACAGAGAAACAGACACACAGACAGGCACGCACAGGCATGCACAGACACACACGCACAGACACACACAGGCACGCACAGACACACACAGACACACACAGACACGCACACGCACGCACGCACAGACACGGATGCACACGCACAGACAGACACGAACACGCACGCACACACAGACACACACGCACAGGCACAGACGCGCAAGCACAGACACACAGGCACACACAGACACACATGCAGACACACACGCACAGACACACGCACAGACAGACATGCACAAACACACATGCAAAGACACGGATGCACAGACACAGACAGGCACTGAACACACACGCGCACGCACAGACGCGCAAGCACAGACGCGCAAGCACAGACGCGCAAGCACAGACACACAGGCACGCACAGACACACACACACATGCAGACACACACGCACAGACAGGCATGCACAAACACACAGGCACGCAGAGACAGGCACAGACACGCACACACAAGCTCAGACACACACAGACATACACACACACACACAGACACAGTTATTACCAAACATCTCTACTACTGATTCTGTACCAACACCACGCTGTACAAACAACAATACATCTGTCCAATTAATGTATACAATGTGTGGTTCTGTTTGAGTAATAACATGAGAAGTGACTATCTAACCTTCTGATGTTCGATCAGGAAGTTCTGGAAGTCCTCCAGTGAGATCTTCTGCTCTGGTCTCTCAATAAGCCTGAAGAAACACACAAACACAAGATCAGTGTTACAGCAGCACGTCTGGACACCCAAGAGACGTCAGATGAATTAAACATTGTGTAAAATACAATAAATAACCATTTACTAATAGGTCATATTGTGCACAATTCATCAGTAATATATTTACGTTTACATTTAGGCAATTAGCAGACGCTTTCATCCAAAGCAATTTACAAACGAGGACAACAGAAGAAATCAAAACAACAAAAGAACAATGATATGCAAGTGCTATAACAAGTCTCAGTTAGCCTAGCACAGTACACGTAGCAAGGGTGTTGTTTTACAATAAATAAAATAAAGTAGATATAATAGAAAAAGATTAGGGAACATTAGTTAGAGGCACTATTTTTTTAATTAAAAAAGCAAGAATTGTAAAAACTTTTTTAAATAAAGAAAATTAGTAAATGGAATATAAATAGAATAGTGTGCATATATATATATATATATATATATATATATATATACACACACACACACACAATTTTTTTTACTGATGAATTGTGTACGAAGACCTATTACTAAATGCACATACATATTACATAGCAGCACATAACATAAAATATAATTAGTTCAATAAAATCCTATGGAAGCCTGTTTCTGCCACACAATAAAAAGAAAACAAGGTAATTGTGACTTCTTATAAAGTCGCAATTCTGAGAAATAAAGTCATAATTGACAGATAAAGCCTCAATTACCTTTTGTTTTTTGTATTCATATACGGGCTGCCATAAATCCCACTAAATTCAATCAACCCTACATTATGTCTCCCTAAATACCCGTTAATTCATCATATGATGGAAGTTTAATGAGTTGTAAATACTATTTTACGTTATCTGTAAATACTGTATCTTATATAAGTAAATAAGAGCGTGAGTGAATACCTTTGCAGCAGTGAAATCTCCATCTACAGAAACAACACAGAACAAAATGCTGATTATGTGAATAATGCTATTAATATCTGATGTATTGCATCTACACCCATTTCACAACCACTACACTAAAACACCCAGATTCAACCCCAACCATATATAGACACTAATGAACTGATGTGATTTCAAACAGCCACACAGGCCACAAGTGATGCAATCCACACACACAGCAGGGGTCATCAGTGCCACATCTGCCTCTCTCTCTCTCTGTGTGTGTGTGTGTGTGTGTGTGTGTGTGTGTGTGTGTGTGTGTGTGTGAGTGAGTGAGTGAGTGAGTGAGTGCGAGAGAGAGCTTGAGTGTGTGTGTGTGTGTGTGTGTGTGTGTGCGAGTGCGTGAGTGTGTGTGTGTGTATGTGAGAGCTTGAGTGTGGGTGTGTGTGTGTGTGTGTGTGTATGTGTGTGTGAGTGAGCGCATGAGTGCATGAGTGTGAGTGAGTGCGAGCTTGAGTGTGTGTGTGTGTATGTGAGAGCTTGAGTGTGTGTGTGTGTGCGTGTGTCTGTGTGCGAGAGCTTGAGTGTGGCCTAATGGCTTTTAGCCGATGGATCTTGTGGCTTTTTAAAAGGCGAGTATTGACGTGAAGGCCATTTGAGAAGCGGTGCAAACGGGACGACTGATGGGGTTTATATGCTCTGAAGAGGCTTCACCTCTTGCCCTGCTCCACATACATATAAATAACAAACACAAATAAACATGACTTACTGATTTCTGTGCGTCAAACATCAGGCTGCGGTACAACTGGGCGAAATGACTATACGACACATCTCCGTTCCTCAGCTCTCCATCCTAACCGAGATATTACATGAAAAGCATATGAACAATGCATTGGAAAACTAAAAGAACTGTGCTACACTCTTTCCTGTAATTGAGAATGCAGATTAAAGGTCCCATATTGTCCAAATGTATTTTTTTCATGATAACAGTGGTCTAGGGGATATGTAACTACCCTTTAAGTTTCGAAACCGTGAGTAAAGCTCACACAGCTTGCATAAAGTCATTGTGACTTCCTTAAAAATGTGACATCCGATCTCACCGCCCACCGCCCCATCCATCCTCCAGCCACAATTAATCACCACAATGTATACAATTAAAAAATACATTTGGACAATATGGGACCTTTAATCTGCATTAACAGCTGATTATAAACCGTCAGTTTGTTGTTTTACACACATGCACACAGACATTATTTCATACAGAATATAGTCATGAGATGCATAAGACATCTTCAGACGCACCCATAACAACAAAAGACAATACTTTATTGAAGCTTTTCTGATACGCAAGCATGTTTGACAATAGTTTCTGTCCAGTCCGCTCTTTTTATCTCGTTTAACTACAGCTGTCGTTGGATTTTGTCTGGCTGTGGCAGCAGGTATATGATCAAATTTTAATTTGAGGCTGTATTACTTCGATTCTGGCAACGAACATCACAACGAGATGATATTATAAGGTCCCTTTGTAGCTGAATCTGCGCTGTTTTGAATGGGCTGCCTTCAGTTTTTCAGTTACTTGTAGTTGGCCAGGCCATTCGTCACTCAGAAAACAACAGGCCAATCAGAAGAGAGGCTCATTAATATTAATTAGACCGGCCAAAATCGACTTGTTAGCAGAGCTCCTGAAAGAGGAACTGTACAAATATATTGAGATGGTTTTTGGTGCTTATACCACAGGTATATATTCTTAAGGACATCAAAATCTAAAATAAAACCACAGAAAGGTGTACAATATGGGACCTTTAAACAAATACACAGACAGTATATCCAGTGCATCGTTGCAGTGGTTAATGGTGTGATAATTAAAGCGTATAACAGACAAGTATTAATTGTGTATGCCGAGGTGTGTTTGTTACCGGAAGTTTCTCTCGTAAGAACCTCATATTGGGAACCCTGTAGTTGACCTGGCACAGCATGCTCTTCAGATCCTTACAGGAGATCCTGCAGGCCAACACAACACGTGTGATGTGGTTATGCAACGCTTTCAGTACGGTTCGCCTGTTCATCACTCGGGTTTATTCCTCCGTGTTTTTCAGAAAATAATGAAAACTGTTGTTGCTCAAACAAAAAAAGCTTTTGGCAATGTTACCGTAATAGAAAGTAGAATGATCTAATCAAACATGCATAAAAACAGTAATATTGTTACAATTTAAAATAACTGTTTTCTATGTGAATATATTGTAAAATGTCATTTATTTCTGTGACGCAGCGCTGTATCATTTACTCCAGTCACATGATCTTCAGAAATCAGTCTAATATGATGATTTATTATCAGTGTTTTATATGTTTGTTTGTGACCGGTGACCTTTTTTCAAGATTCTCTGATGATTCAAATGTTATAAATGTGAAGACGTATAGACCCCTTCACGGTATACGTCACAGGAAAATTCGAAGTTTGCAGTGCGCATGTCGGGGTCAGAAAGTTCATT